>VYZM01019501.1:872-28457 GCA_013398915.1 Dromas ardeola | reverse complement strand
ACAATTTGGGAATCGGGACCGAGACCCCCACCACCATCAACCACGGATCAATGGGACGCCGCTGAACTTCCAGAGGATGGCCGAGATGTCGTCGGGCCTGTGGTCGTGACTATACTCTTGCTACACTCCGTAATACTGCTTCTCTTTTCTGCCTTTCCTCTACTTCTGCCTTTACTCTATCGCTTGTCTCAGTGACTTGCTGGGGAATAACAATAAACCAGAAGTGAGCGGCATCTGACCTCATTTGTGTCTTAACTTCACACTTGGAATCATTGCGAACATATCCTGGGCCTAATTTAGTTGGACTGGGATGTAACAGAAACATGGTCAGCAGTTTGAGGGAGGTGATTCTGCACCCTCTATTCCACTCTCATGAGACCCCACCTGGAGTACTCCATCCAGCTCGAGAGTCCCCAGTACAAAAAAGACATGCATCTGTTAGAGGGTGTCCAGAGGAGGGCCACAAAAATGGACAGAGTGCTGGAACTCCCCTCCTGTGAAGAAAGGCTGAGAAAGCTAAGGTTGTTTAGCCTGGAAAAGGGAAGGCTCCAGGGACACATTATGGTAGCTTTTCAATATATAAAGGGGACTTATAACAAAGAGAGAGAGAGACTTTTTACCAGGGCCTGTAGTGACGGGACAAGGCATAATGTTTTTAAACTAAAAGAGGTAGATTTATATTAGATGTAAGGAAAAAATTCTTTACCATGAGGCTGGTGAGACACAGGAACAGGTTTCCCAGAGAAGTCGTGGGTGTCTCATCATTGGAAGTGTTCAAGGTCAGGCTGGATGGGGCTTTGAGCAGCACGATCTAGTGGAAGATGTCTTTAAGGTCCCTTCCAATCCAAACCACTTTATGATTCTGTGATTCTATCATTCTATCAAATCTACTGGTATTTACCCACATGTTACATGGCTTTGAATAGCAAAGAAAGACTATCAGGATTTTGGAGAAAGATAAACTCTGTGTAAAGTAAAAGTTGGAACTCTAAGGCCACCTAGAAAAGTTTTAATTTGTTAAATGGATTTTTAAATTTGTTTTAATGGATTAAGGCTGCGATTACTCTTTTAGCTATTCATACCCTTTAAATAAGTCTACTTGAGCCCTTAGTGTAATTTTTCTTGTTTATTTTGGGGGTGGTTATTGTCTACATCCTGAGGAGGTTGGTTCTAGTCCTGCCTAACCATGGGCCTCGCCGAGCTGGTCCGACCCGTGGGCCTGTGTTCCAGCCTGGTCTCAGTCTATCCCCATCCACAATAATGTGCCTGATGCACAGGGCTGGGGCTTTCCCCGGTGCCCTCTGGCTGCCCTGCTTCTGGCTGAGGCGGTGGAACAAGTCCTGGCTGCCAGGCCCTGTCCTGACAGACACCAAGTGCCCAGAGAGCCTGGTCCCCAGGCTCACACAGCACCCTGATAGTTATACTCACTTCAACAGGAAAATGTAACTCCTATTTTTACTTTTTTTTTAAATAAATTATTTTTAAGTAGATGTAATCCTGGGATATTTCATTCACTTTGTGAATGTGAAAGTGGTGGAATGATCTTGGTTAAAGAAAAAATTCTTTTTACAAAAATATTTTTCCCTGTCTGAAATCTCTTTCTACAAAGACATTTTTGCAAAATAGATTTTACACCTCTACTTTTATGTAATTGAGGGAGAAATGCAGAACAAAGTTTTTGCCATATTGAGAAGTTATTATAATATCCATGAGGCTCTTGTGACTATTGTGTGTTTGCAGAAGTATTCCTTGAGAAAACACATTTATTCACTTGTAGTACAAGATGGATAGTCTAACATTAGCTACTTTTTGCCTTAGAATTTTACTTCAGCTTTTGTCCACCAAAGTTATTTTAGATAGGTAAGTTTTTTGCTTTTGTTATTCCCCTCTCTTCTCGCAGTGAATTCCTAACTAAAGCTGCTGCTTTGAAATCAGAACGTAGCATTACCATTACTCTTTAAAAGAAATTGTGATCTCACAATTTGCTCTGTCTTTTCTAATCTCTGCTTGCTACACTTATTCTTCCCAATGATATTGTCCAGTATAATGAGAACAAATTTACTTATAAAATTTCAGATTGTATTTTATTATATCTGTTGTTTCTGATTTTTCTGTACTTCACATTTGGGAAAGAAAGTGATGTCTGTAGTTCTCCAGGAAGTTCCAGTACACAGTTTAATGGATAACTAAGCATAATGGGCTAGCTAGATTTAGAAAGGGGAAAAAAAAGTGCTTTTTGAAAACTGTGGAGATAGAAACATAGTCTATGTCACTAACTGAGGCAAAAATTGTCATCTCTATTTATAGCAATTTTCTAAGCATTCTTCAGAATTATTTTTCAGTTGTAGACAAAGTACAAACCATGTCCACATTTAATGGGAAGCAATCAAAAAAAAAGTGTTTGGAAAATAGATTTTACTTCAGATTTCTAGGGATGTGAAAAAACAGTATTCAAACTAACCTAATGTTTTACTTTTAAAATAGTAAATTTTGAGGAGTAACAGTTCTTCAGTTTAAGCTTTCCTTTATTAAATTGACACATAGTACTTTAATACTCTAGGATTCGTGTCACAAGCTGGGCTGTAATACATAGCAAAAATGTGTTTTACTCAGGAAAATAGGCAGATATAATGCAAAGTCTCAGGAGGAGTAGATATGTTCAGTAATCAGATGGTATACCTTAAGGAGTCATTTTTCCTGACTATAAAGAAATTTTAAAATGAGTCAAAAAAAGTCACCTACAAATTGTCCAGTTAGGCTTGGACTAAACTGAAGATACAAGAAAATGAAGAAATTTAAAGAGGAAAAAGACAAGGATTTCAGTTAAACAACCGCCTCTCTTTTTTGAGACAACACTTGCTGTCTGGCCTGCAGGCTTTTTATCAATAAGCATTTCCACGCTTCAGGATGACACTAGACCAGTGTTCATCATGTTTTAGGAATAACACAAAATATGATCCTTTCGATAAATTGGATAAAGCCAGTACCCTTCATAAGGAAGATCTCATAATAGTAAGTAGATTTTTAATATTCTGGGATATGTTGTCCTAACTTTTCTATTAAAAACTTATGCTATAAGCCTAAATTGTAGTACCATTACTTTATCAGATCTCCTTTATCTGATCTGTGAATCTTAAGAGAACAATTTCTCATGAAACTGTGCACTAGTCATCCACAAGCTACACCAGTAGAGCAATAATATAAGAGTATTACTATGTGTCACAGAGCCTTTGCTAGCGAACACATGAACAGATGACAACAGACTACTATGATAAATGAAAGTCACTTTGGAAAATATATAGAGAGCAGTGGTAGAATAGTTTAAGAATATCAATCAAAAATTGGTTCCAGTTAGAAATACCTGTCTGAAAAAAAACCTATATGACAATTTAAATGGTTATACTTTCCCTCTGTATTGGACTGTACCTCTCCTTCTGTAGGATCTATGGAGATTTTCTTTCCAACGGAGGCACCTCAATGAAGTGTCTAAAATTGGGCAGCAAGCATAATTAATTTTGAGTTAATTTATAATTTATCAAAAGGGATCTTTCCATTGAATTTATTTGACTTTACTTAGGTCCAATCAGACTACAAACTCTATTGTCACTATATATATAAACATATAACATATTTCTCTTTATAATATAGAAGTTACAGAAATGATGACTTAAACGTTCCTTAAGCCAAAACTCCAAGTTATTGGTTTCTAGATTAAACATCTACTTTTGTATAAGAAGATACTGAACTCATACAACTGCAGAGCTATATTGTATGAACCATATGTTAGTCTTATATAATCACTGTAACAGATTCTATTCTGGTGAAAGGAGTTGGTTATTACAAGGACACATATCTAAGTAATACCAGCAGTGAGGCCTGCCTCTTCCCATCTTGACACTATTTATGGTTATAATTAATTATGTTCTTTGTGCAGTCTGGAGTATGAGGCCATCAGACCAAAGTGGTGCCAGAAACATCATCAGCACCTCACATTTTTACAATTTCTGAACTTTTGCAATAACTTAGATTTAAAAGTGAAAATTTCCCACTTATATATATAAAACTTGTGACCCTTTAAATAATGTGACTTCTTATGTTTTGTTGTTTTTTTTCATATATACTTATTATTCAACAGGCGAACGTGACCATGTGGACATGTACACTATGCATATATATATAAAGATAAAATATTTATTCACCGTGGTTATCACAGTAATTGAGTATGCAAATGAGTATGTTTTAACTTTTATAAAAGAAAAGCAAAGTTTCATGGTACTTTGTTCTATAACCTCTTTATGACAGAAATTTGATTTAATGAGCAAATGTCTGTGTGTACTTCTGTCTTTGTTAAAGACACTGAATTGTTTTCTAAGCAAGCTTCCTGAAATTCCCATAAATGTTAAATAACTCAAACCTATTAAAAGTGTGTCATTTATAAAATATGACTAGAAATGCTGCAAATTATTTACACATACCATTTTGTTCTTTGACTTTTCTATTCCAGTGAGCAAGCTGTGAATTCTAAAAATACAGTCATCTGCTTTGTTTAAAACTGTTCAGTAGCTGGTTTTCTTGGAGATTTCTGATTAGAGGTAGTTTCTACAGATTTGAGGACTCTGCCAGATATTTGGGGGTCAAGAACCTGCAACAATGATAAAGCATAAATGAAGTGGAGGAAATTCAAGTATAAATTATTATCCTTGGAATTAATGTAATATCAGAGGGGGTCAAAATTTCCTCTGAATGGGACTGAGAAAGCATGAGGATAGAGCCTCAGAAGAGTTAGAAAATCTTTCAGAGAAGGGAGATCAGAGAATGGAAAGAAAAAAAAAAGATGTAGGTAATAAAACCTGAGAAAGTAAAATGGTAGAAAAAGGTTATGTATTTTCTTAAAAGATTAAAAAATGGGAAAAAAAAAACAGGTTTAGAAAATGGATAATGGGGGCAGTCAAGTAGATGGAAAGGAGCAAACATATCCCAATAGGCATTTTGTAAAAGCAGCTGTAAACTCCAGGTATTTCGAAGATTATACCCCAAAGGATAGCAAATCCTGATTTTTCAAGACTGAATAGTACATCGTATCAAATCTGGGCAGTTTCCCATTGACATTTCGAAACAGCAGTGGCAAGTTTTATGAGTGGGAAAGTTTTCATACTCTTGGGTCCCTGAATAACTGATGTCTTGTCTACAGATAGTGCAGAGTAAAAGCCAGTGGCTCAAGCAGCCCTCTCATGAGATGATAAGGGGAAACAGAGAAATATTGGGTATAGAAACTGAAAAATAACAGTTGAGGAACACTTAGACAGCTTGATTCATTTGTTAATGTATGAAATGGAGTTGGAGTTCTTTGTTCCTGTTAAACTCTTATTAACTGTCATTCTATTCTGTTTCTGAGTGAGATTTTTGGGTGTGTTTTCCAGTTAGCTGATTGAATAAATGATGAAATGACTAAGCCTTTTCTCCTTGAACTTGGATCACCTGCCTAGGACTGTTTGCACATGAACTCATAGCTTTCCCCTACCATTTCAACACTGGAATCAAAATATGCAAAAAAGCATAAAATTGTGGTTTGGAAAAACTGTGGTTTTGAAGTTGTCTAAACAATGATTCCATTTACATGTGAGTACTGAGAATCATTTTTATTTCCCTCTATGCTGCTTTACAAATATTTTTTTCTTCACAAATATGGAGAAACAAATTCTGGATGCATTATTGTGAAAAAAAAAAAAAGTTCAACCAGCTTTTATTGTTCAACAAAACCACCTGTATTATATGTTTAAACTTTGCAGCAATAGAGGATCCTGGGTCTGTGTGTTTATACAAGCGCTACAGGTCCTTTTCTAGTAAGATGTGTGTGTACACATATAAGCATGTGGATGTACATGGATAAATTCATTTATTTATTTATTCATATATATTATGGCATTTGGTTTTTAGTTCTTCATGGTATTTAAGTTCCTAAACAGATGAACTTGGACATGATTGTGAAAAACATATCTGTCATTCTATAGGTAAATTAGACTTGATAATAAGTATAATCAGCAAATAAGGCACTACAAATGATAACATGTTCTCTTTTCATGGCACATTCATTTAGCATACCCATTGCCACCAATCTGTTGTTTTGATCTTTATTTTGATCTTTATTTTGGTTCTTACGCAACAGCTTTCTTAATGTTTCAGCTACTGAGCATCACAAACATCATTCTGCTCTGCAAGTGATTCTCATTGAATTCAGTTACTTAACAAAGTTTCTGTTTAAATTATGCTATTTTATTTTGAGCAAGATATTATGCTCACTAAACTTTCAAAAAAAAAAAATCCCTTCTGATATATGTTCTTTCTTGAAAATTCATAATCTTTCACAGAACTTTTTATGAAGTTAATGTTCGACTATATATATTCAGCATAACATTCATTGCTTCTAAACAAGCACTATTAATTCTGATTCTAATAATTATAGGGCAAACAAAACCGGAACCAAAAGATGAAATCATCTGCACAAGCGGCACAGCACAAATAACTTTATTTTGTCCTTCATATTGTTTTTGCCTGCATGTATACTGCAGGCAGAGAGATCTTGATGCATCTTTATGCAAGTCAATTTGGTACTAAGATTACAGTTTTCTGTACCTAGTAGTACACTGGCCACTTGAAAGGCATGCAGATGCTTCTTAACAGTTGCCATTACTTTCGTTTATGTCATGTCCTTTTCACTTTCATAGTTTCTCAGTAGAAATTCATCTTACTTAAGCATGCTGTGCACGTGCAGGTGTTAAAAATGAGTATAAGGGTGATGGAGGACAACTGGTTTCTTTTGTAATTGAGGGCTTTCAATGCAAACCTTCAGTTGTTACAGCAACCTTCAATTAATGGAAGTGTCATGAAAGTCATATTTCTCCACTACTTTAATACAGTTATCTCCATTAAACATGTCTAAATGTCCCTTTCTCAACCAGTGACACAGCTGCACTTATAAACTATATTAATAGTATTAAATTACAAATATTGTAAGTCTCTGATATGAAAACTCCTCCTAAAATCTCATTATAAATTAATGTTTTTCTGAAAAACATTAAAGTTCATTCTGAAAGCGTTTGATAATTTACTTATAAACTACATTGATTAATAAATTGGACTAAGACAATGAAGATGGTTTTCACCTGTGAAATTGGAACCAACGTTATCGTTATGTTGTGTGAAAATAATGTATACTAGTTTTTTCAATAAATTATTTATGGCAGATAATATTTAAATAATTAGCTGTATATAAGGCATAGATTTCTACAGGGCATCTAATCTTTTTTTCTCCCCTGGAACTTTCTTCTCACACATACAACACAGAAATTTATTTCCTCACATTCATTAATTAATTAGGAGAAGACAGAAAATGTATGATTACAGCATCTCTTGATGTCAAAATGAAAGGCAGAACTATGGATCTATAATGCATGTGTCTGAGGTTGAGCTGTTACACAAATATAATACCTTTTAGAAGTCCACAAAATAGCTCATTACTGATCAGTGGCACCTGTGTTAACTACTTCCTGGGACAGAAAGAATGAATGTACATAAATTTATTAACCTATGTGATAACTATCTTACAGCTATAATACCTGTAAAAAGTAGTACATTCAGAAAAGAAAAGTGGTGTCTCATTCTCTAGTGTCACTCTATGTATCTTTCTTTTCAATGTGAACTTTGGTAAAGAGGTTAAAAATTATAGTATCTTCATAGAATAATAAGGTTAAACCTAACTGGTGTAACCTTTAAAAGAAGATTTAAATATGTTTGAAAGAACTGAATGAAAATGTAACCCCATAAGGTAGATTATAAGACTTTTGGCTGTATTTTTTTCATGAGAAATTAGCAAAGATAAACAGAAACAAGTGCAGATAAAATAAGGGCCACAATACTTTTATAAATGTAGATTTCTTTCACTCCCTAGCATTTTCAAACAAGCGCGGGGCGAATACATGTTTTGGAAGACTTCAAGAAGAAATATTACATTACATTGCATTACTCCTGGATTACATTGACTGAAACTCTTAAGTATATTGAATATATTCAAGATACACTTTTATCTTTCATTTTTAATTTAATTAGCTTTGTTTGAACATTCATCCACTAAAAGACACAATTAAATAACATTAAGACCTTAAATTAAACCAGAAAACAAGAAAACTAGGACTTGGCAGTACCAAAGCTTTGAGTAAACCTAGTTCCCAAGTTTCTCCAATAGGTGGATGATCCTTCAGAATAAGATGAAACTCTAAAAAATGTGGTTTATGCTGATGGCAGGGAGCCAAAGTTTCTATCTTATAAGAATATTGCTATACTTGTTTGTTCTTTCTCCAGAAATAATAACAACAACAACAACAATAATAATACCACAAATAAACAAACAAAAACCCAAATAAAGAAACAAAAAAACCCCAGTCTAGAAATATTTGCAAGTCAATTATCCCCAAAGGTTTCCAATCACATGAGAGTATAAAAAAATTTTGCTTCGATTAGCTTGAAATTTTCCCCTATTTCAGTTTTGAACTTTTAAGTTTTTTAGTTTGTTTGGAACAGGTTGCCCAGAGAAGTTGTGTAGTCTCCATCCCTGAAAGCTTTTAAGACCTGACTGGATAAAGCCCTGAGCAAACCTGGTCTGATCTCAGAGTTGACCCTGCTTTGAGTAGGAGGTTGGATTAGAGACTTCCTGAGGTTTCTTCCAACCTGAATTATCCTGCGGTTCTATGACCCTTTCCTATGAAGTTCTAAACATAAATTCACTTCAAAGAAGAAATTGAATTTTTCACATTGGATGTTATAATAATGAAATCTTCCCACACTTCAATGATTCTTTTATCAAAATCCTAAATTAGATTTCTCAAAAAAACCCACCTCTATAAATTTTTATTTACAAGAAAATCAACAAATGGAAGTCACCAGACTCCGTTAAGTGACATTGAACCCTGACCAACTTTCATTTTGACTATTTGCATTTTGCCCCAAGTGGTTTGTAAAATCTTGGCTGCTAGTTTAGAATTAAAATTCAGGTAGTTTCTATTCTATACAGTTACTGTTTCGTCTCAAATAGAAACCTAAAACTTCACAAGGATTATCAGCCTCAGGGTTCAGCAAATAGCAAGCACACACTGTTATTTCTTTTTGGTTTTTCTTACTCACTAGCTCAAGAGCTCTTTCTGACTTTATGAGCAGAACAGATTGTTTCTTGATTATTGAATTCACTTGTCTTCAGTATTTTTTCCTCTGGACCATTGCTCATTTTCCAGTAAACGAATGAGCTCTAGCCATTCGTATTGATATACATTTTGGAAGTAGCAACAAAGCAGAAGTTCAACTTTCAGAATTAATAAAACACAGAAAAAAACAGTAACAGTATTCCAAAAATAGTAATTGTTAAAGTTACACAATTCTTTTCACTTTTATATTTGTATGATCCTGAAGAACCAGGGTGTAAAACTGTCAAGCTTTGCTATGCTTCCAAGAATTCCAGAAGAAATTAGTGACTTTCAGTGTGGTCTAGAAAAATAAAATAAAGAAGTAGAAACATCTAAGTAGAAACATCTGAGAGCTACAGAGTTGTGATACTAAATACCATGTAATTCATCGGTATTTGATATTAGGTCTGGGTTAGGCATGTGAGACCAAAAGCAGCCATCAGCTCAGTAACAACAGTGCTACAATCAAATACCTACAGTAAAAGCTCCTTGCATATATTTTCACCATTTGGCCAACACTCTTTTTGAAGGGCATTTTCCCCCTTTGGAAAAGTTGCCCCAAACCCCACTTTCTAGGCATTTCTGGAAGGTTAGGACCATTTTCGGAAAACTTGTGGTTTCTCACTGCCTCCAGCACAAGTCTCTGATTTTGCATTCTTCATTCAAATACTGTATGTACTCCAAGTATAATTAAAGGGGCAGAGATAACAAAAGAGAGAAAATAATTGAAAACAGTTTGTTAGGGTTTTTTAAATAAAGTTAACCTGAAATGATTGCATAATGACTTACTCCATATTATTTCTTGGACACGAATTTTGGACTTATAGATTGTTGTATAATGAATCTACCCAGAATACTACTGTAGTGACAACTCAGCAGTTCTTTCCTACTTAAAGGACATATTTTCAAAAACAGAATTTTTCCTATATACTGCACCTTGGAATGTGGACTAGAACATAATTATACAGACTATAGTGATAATGTATTAAAAGATAGTAAAAAGGCTAATAAAAAGGACTATAAAAAGGACAGTAAAAAGATACACATATAGAATACTTATCTAGGTGAGAATTTCATGTTAAATATTTCCTTTCTTTTCTTTCCACGTATCTGCTATTTCGTCAGCTTTGGTGGGTTGAAATGTGATATAGTAATTTTATATGCTACTATTGTAAAATAAAAAAACTGATTGTGCTTAATTGATATTATTTTTCCCAGGCTGTAAATTGTAAAGACAGTTCCAATGAAAAATATTACAAACAGGTAAAAAAAAAAAGGTGGGAAATTTGTTATCTGTGAACTGTGTTAATCAAAAGGAAAGTAAAGATTGATGCATCATCACGCATTGGAGACCTGTGAAAAAAAAAAGAAAAAACAAACAACAAAAAAAAAAAACCACAACCAAACCAAAAAGCTCCTGAATATCCTTTCTATAGTTATTAGAATAAATTGCAAGTTATTTACATGCAGACTGTATGATACGGGCCTTATTGAAAATATTGGTGCACTCAAGTGTTTCTCTATTATAACATCTGTCTGGCTGACCATCATACTTGCAGAGATAATTTACATGTGCGGTCTTAAATGTTTTCTTTGTTCTGCAATGACCCTTTGTCATGTCCCACTCTCAGGAAAGAGCGGGGGGGTAAGTGACTTCAGATTCATAAATCCCCAACAGCGCGGACTAAGGTGAGATAAATCTCAAGGTCCATATACAAATATTTATTAGTTTCCCAAAACGATTAGTATAGGTCTTAACAAGTCTGAGATAATTGGTTAGGCATATAATAAATTATGGCAAGCGGTGAAGTATGCATTGTGTTGCTTAACAGGTATACAACTTAGGGCAAGCAGTACTTTAGGTCATTACTTAGCATGTTACTTATACAACAACTTATGGCAAGTGGTACTTAAGGTCGTTACTTAACAACTCTAAGAGAAAAGAGAAACTGAGGGATAGAGACAGGAAAAGATAGAGAAAAAGACAAAGAGATCACTGGTCCTGGTTCCAGTGTCTTTTTCAGGGAATCTTCCCAGGCATAATATTTCTTCAGAAAAATCTCCCCAGGTACAGTCTTCTTTCTTGAGAAAAATCTTCCTAGGTATGGTCATCTTTCTTCTTCTTTTCCTTTGTTCCCCTCAGGGGCACTTATTTTCCCCTTTTATGGTTGCTGAATTTGCATGGTCCACCCCCCTTGTCAAGGACACTGTCGTCTCAGGTTTCTCCTTTCTCTCAGGTGACATGCAGCATGATTTGGGTGGAGAGACGAGTGCCATAGTCATATATGTTTAGCATGATCTCTATAATCTTCATTAGCATATGCAGGGCTGTGCACTTTCATATGCATTTCGCAGATAATGAAGCAAAGGGCACTTACTGGACACAATGGCCTCAAGAACAGAGAACTAGCAAGCTCCCCCCACAAGTGGCAGAACTATCTTGTCTTCATAAGACAGTCCTCCCACTGCTTTTCAGGTGCTTGTTAGCCTTATCAGTTTTTTGAACACCAGGACTGCATTATTTATTTCCTTGCAAGTGTTTGAGGCATTCCATTGAAGCCTTGGAGGGCCTTCTGCCCCTCGTCAGGGAATTTACAGGCTGTATCTTACACCCCTGCATAGTACAACTACAATATAATCCTTTCTTATTCTGTATTACACTGTAGATCAGCATCTGTCTTCTTTAAAAAGATCGGGGGGGGGAGGGGGGGTGAGGAATTACTCCACATCAGTTCCCACAAGGTAATTCCATTGATTATAAAAATAACGGAGTTTGGTCCATATTACATGGCTACAGTTTTAAGTTATGCATAAGGTGAGGAAGACTATGGTCTAATGCCCTCATGACTTGCATTCAGGGTTTTTTTGTAGTTAAGATGCTGCACATCTTTGAATAAATCAGCCAGGACTTAAACACAGTTTTTTCCATCTGAAAACTAAAAATCCACTTTCCATTCCCAAGGTAAAAGGAAGAATTAAAATTTGCAGTGAGATTCTTGTATATCGGATCTTATGTTACTAAGAATTGGCAGGTGGACCACTTGATTTTTTTAAAGTATTTTGTGTTTCTTTTCACAATTTTAGAATTAAGATATTTTTATTACAGATCAGAGACAAATTCTCTGGTGCACTGTAGATGTACTATGTACAGAATTCAAACATGTGCAGTGAAACCATCAGAAAATAGAATCTTCCCTCCTAACAATTCTGTATTATTCTAATACACATTTCAGATCATAACTGGTTGAGGCTCTGGTAATACACTTTGGAAGTATTTTCAAGTTGTAAGTAATATAGGGCTGATAATATCAGATTCTAATAAATAAACCAATGACATTTTTAGTGCAAAGAGCTACCATTACATAATAAATACCTCTGGTTTTATTGTAAAGCCAGGAGCTATTTCATCATTGTAACACCTACTAAATAGAACTTTTATTTCTGTTATGCCAAATAAATGAAGTGAAGCAACAAGGAGGTGCTTTAAATGAAGTGTATTATAGGGATAAAGTATGCAGAAGATTAAAAGAGAAGACAAATCAGAATGATATTTTCAAGTGAATCTAATTCACAGAAAGAAAGTAGAAACTTGAGAGACACTGACTGTATATAACTCAAAGGTATTTTCCGTGCCCTAGGATGTAATTTCTCTCCTTCCTTACAAGGGAAAACAAACAAACAAACAAACAAACAAAACCCTCTGTTAAGACACTGTACTAATACAACATTTTAATTGACTAGAGTACCCTAAATAATCTAATGCTGCTCACAACAAAGCAGTAGATGCAGCTGTGTCTGTCGCAACTGCTGTTAACTTTGACAGGATTTCTACACACAGATTGCTCACTGGGTTGAGTGTCTAATGTTGGTAATCTACAACTGGTTGATTTTAATAAGGTATTTTTCTAATTATTTTTTCCTTTTTTTCCCCTGTGTTTCTCAATCCCGTTTCTTCATTTTCTTTTGCAATCCTAGTTTCTATGGAAACTGCAATGACAAGTACATGAATGGAGTTTAATGATGTCAACTGGTGCTGCCTGAAATCTGTTTATATAATAGATTAAAATGTATGTTATTATATGTGGAATATTTTTCTTTGTTAGATAGTATCAGTACCTGCGTCTTTGGTTTAACATAAATGATGCACTGTAAATCTAGCCTACAAAAATCCATATATTACATGTCCATAAACTGCAGCTATCTATTACTGTGGAATGAAAGCCTAAGTGCTGGGAAATGCCTTAATACTGCATTGTGCTGCAGCTGCTGCAGAAACAAATTTGCAACAGTCTCTCCCTTCTAAAATGTTTCCTCCCTGTAACTTCTTTTTTCCTTTATTGAGCTTTTAAGATATTAAAAAAGTAGGTATCTCTGAACATTTTATGCTCCTTCAGTCATTAGGAAGATACAAGTCCTTTGTCCTGAACAATTGTAGATGCATTTTGACCTATGGAGAGGATAAGTTTCTGTATTTCTTTCTATTTTTGATGGAAGTAAAAAAAAAAATTATTCAAGTCTTCTAATGTGGAATTTGAATTTTTCATTTTTTCATTGCATTCTTCACTGCAATGGACATTAGAATAAGAATTCCTCAAGATCTCCACCTCAAAACATAGGAGTTTGATGTTCTGGATCAAACATTAAGCCATACACCAGTTAATAAATGTTGACAAATAATTTGCTACCATTTTCCTTTAGAATCAATGTACTATTGGAATGACAGACATAGTTAACACTTCTGCTCTGAAGGTCTGCAAACCAGGTCCTCACACACATGAGCCACTGTTGCCATCCTGCCATTGTTGCTGGCTGGCCTGTACTAGGTCATTGCAGACTTCAGCAGAATGTTTGGTAGCCTAGCCAAGTGCAAAAGTGAGGTAATTTAACTGTTTGAGTACCTGGTTAATGACTGCTTTGAAGATAAGACAACGCTTCATTGCTCATACTGCCAGATACAAGTGAACCGCACCTACTTCTGTTTATTTTAGCAGGTGTTGTCTCTCCACCTCCTCATTTCCTCATGAAATGTAAAGATTTTCTCACTGTTATATTTTACAAACACATATATTCAGTTCTTTTCCAATACAGACTGTAAATGCTGATTCATAGTTTCGTCTTTATTGCTTCATAAACTGTTAACACCCTTTCCTAATAGTGTATCAACAAAATTTTAAAGACAAAACAATAACCCAGGAGAGTATTAGATAGTAACTAAGCTTCATTCTTGGACCTTCCAGAGCTCCAATTCAGTCACCACTTCACCTCAGGCTCAAGGTGAAGAGCTATTATTTTTAAGGAC
Organism: Dromas ardeola; assembly: GCA_013398915.1. Lineage (NCBI taxonomy): Eukaryota > Metazoa > Chordata > Aves > Charadriiformes > Dromadidae > Dromas > Dromas ardeola. The sequence goes on along the minus strand of VYZM01019501.1, from coordinate 13,925 downwards.
TTTATCTGTGCAGACTCATTTAGAGATGTGAGACTGAGAAAGATTAGGCTCTCTGAATCATGATCCGAGGTTAGAGAAAACGGTGTCTGCTAAAGAAATTCAAGTTGCATCATTTTAGGTTCATAAATTACTATCTTGTTTTGTGCTTCTTAGCCATAGGGTTTTGTTCTACCTTTTAGCCTTTTGGCTCAATATGCCTTTAGGCATATCAAGAAGATGATGTTGAAAATCTGGATTCATGACAGGAGGGAACTGAGAGAACAATTCACCCACACAGACATTTTGTTGTTCTATTAAACAGCTGAAAACGAGGAAGAAGTGGGTACTTCCAAGTGCTTTTAAATTTCCTTGCTTTGTTTCTTGAGGTACTCAGGATATTGGGGAGTGACAGAGATCTTAACCCATCACAGAATCACAGGGTTGGAAGGGACCTCTGGAGATCATCTAGTCCAACCCCCCTGCCAGTGCAGGGTCACCTAGAGCAGGTTACACAGGAACGCGTCCAGGCGGGTTTGGAATGTCTCCAGAGACGGATACTCCACCACCTCTCTGGGCAGCCTGTTCCAGTGCTCTGCCACCCTCAAAGTAAAGAAGCTCCTCCTCGTGTTTAGGTGGAACTTCCTGTGTTCAAGTTTGTGCCCATTACCTCTTGTCCTGCTGCCGGGCACCACTGAAAAGATCCTGGCCCCATCCTCCTGACACCCACCCTTTAAGTATTTATAAGTGTTGAAAAAATCCCCCCTCAGTCATCTTTTTTCCAGACTGAAGAGACCCAAATCCCTCAGCCTTTCTTCATAAGAGAGATGTTCCAATCCCCTAATCATCTTTGTAGCCCTTTGCTGTACCCTCTCCAGTAGTTCTCTGGAGAGGGAATGTAAATCACAGCTTCTTCCAGAAAATTCATTTTTTATCTAGTTATGCATGAATCATTGTGCAAAATACGTATGAAAATATTAAAACGAGTGAAAAATTAAACAAAATTAAAATTAAAAGCTAAATAAATAAGGGCAGTGATAAGAAGAGAAAACTTTGGGGGGTTGTTTATTTATTTATTTTTATGGTGCACTACATCTATAGTGAACATATTACAACAAAATTATTAAACCACTGATCAGAATTTGGTATTAATTGAGATATTTTGGGGTTTGCTTCTTCAGTATTTCTAGCCTTTTGGATATATTTAGATCTGTTTTCCATCTGTTTTAAATGGCAATAATCCAGTTTCATATCTGTTATCAAAAACATTTTTCTCATAAAAACCCAAATCCTTAGTTACTTTTTATCTTTGAAAAAATACACAGGGGAAAATAAAAGAAAAAAAAAGGAAAAAAAAGAAAAAAAAAAAAGGAAAAACCCCCACACCAACAGGAGAGAGATAAACACCCATGGGGAATAAAAGAAGAGATCTCATGTATTGTTATGTTTAGGAAACCTGTGTTAGAAGACTTCACTGATTTAATAATAGAAAATTTGTTTTAATTTCAGTCACAAATACTTCTGACCATTTTGTATGAATTTTTTTCTTATCCCAACTTTAGTCTTTTAGTTTAAATATTTGTTTTCTTTTCTTGTTTCTCTTCATATATTTAAAGAGAACAACCACATTCTTTCCTAGTCTTTGTTTTGCAAATGTAATTGAGTCAAGAACTTTTATTATCTTTCTTTTTAATAATCTGGCATAGATTATTTATCTGTTATTGTAATATATATATAAGATTATTACCTCTAATAGTCTTAAAAAAACCCTCACTTTACATTTACTTGATTTTAATTCATCTTTCTTGATAATGTTTTTCCAGAACTGTACACAGTATTCCAGAGTGGCTTTACCAATGTCTTGTATAATGATAACTTTCCTGTCTAACTAGATGTATTTTGGCCATGAATATAAGGTCCTTCTTCAAAACTGAATCATGGGTTGTTTTTTTCTTTCTTTTCTGTCCCATGATCAATAATGTCCATTTTTCTTCCTTGCTATCCTTTCCACTTAGGAAAGGACAATTCAACATTGTGATATTCCTGTGTAATATCTGATCTTCCTTTATGCCATCGATACCTCCAGACATTATAAAAGATTATTTTCTAGGAGCTCAATACTGGTGGTGGAGATTCCTCCCTCTTCTGCCTTTTGGTCCACTTGGGTTATTTTTTGTTTCTTTTGCACAACTGGCTTTCTTTTTATTTCTTCCTAGGTAGCCTTAAGTAACATAATGGGCTATTTTTTATTACACAGTGATTATCAAGGTTTGTTAGACCTTTACCATATATTTTACCTTCACCATAATACTCACAAAACTTGAGCTGAAGCTGGTTTTGACCACCAGACAGGTGTTATCACAGCTGAAACAAACTAAACCCGACTCAGACCAGGGTAAGATGAGACAAGTGGAGAAATCCTGTATGGAACATGTTTACTGCACAATTTACATTCATGGGCAATACATGTGGAGCCTAGCAAAATACATTCTGATATGGAGGGAAAAGTCTTTCAAAAAGTTAAATTTGTTTTCAAAATTTCCAAAAGTGTGCCGGTAGGTTTCTTTTAAACTTTTTTTCACCGAGATTAGCTTATTCTGAGTCTCTCTTAAAATTATTTATTAATACTATCCTTGATTTGCCGGTAGGATTGTGGATTCTCCAGTACAGGGACACTTTGTAAAAATAGTTGAGATGCCTCTTGAGACTTAGTTCATCTTTTCTTGGGGTAAATGGATGATCTGCTCTATCAATATCTACATACTTACGTACCTAGCTACATTCCTACTTAACACCTATTCTTTTCACTATTAACTTGCATCTCCACTATTTCTTGATGTTTTTTATTCCTAGGGTAATAAAGATACAAATATAAATATATATCCATTTTTATAATGAAAATTAAATATATACATATGTATAATTAGTGTATTCCATAGTTCAGTATTCCCAATGGCGTAATTGAGAACACGTCTTTTTCCCAGCAATGTATTTTAAATTGTCTTTATCTTGTTTCTTTGCATAATTCTATACACTAAGACATAGAAAGAGAGAGAAACAATTCTGAGAGGTAAATATATAAATATATTTGTGTTTTTGTCTCTCAAAACTCTATCTTAGGCTCATATTTGCTTTTATATTAAAGAAGCTTAATCAACATCCATTATGGCAAAAGTTCACAACATCCTTTTCCCCTTAAATTTTTTTTTTTTCCCTTTTCATTTGGTAAGTGATCCCAACTGTTCATTGAATCACTGTAAAATTAGAGATTTTTAAACACAAATAGTTTACAGAAATAATATGAAATAATTTTTTTCTTCAAATACATTTTCTAATTATAAGATATGAAATAAATTATAAAATTATTTGCTAATTGATTAATTAGTTATGAAATAATTCCAAGATTAACAAGAAAAGCATACATTTTTCCTTATTATATCAATTCTTTAGAATTCTTTACAATTCTTTTTGTAGAAAGACATCTGATAGGATTCAAACAGAATGATTGTACAAGACCACGCTGTCTATCTAATAAAGAAAGCTCTTACTGAGACTTCAGTCTGAGCTCAAGTGTTACACAAGTTGCAGCAAAAACTAGCACAACATTATGGTGAAAGCGGCCACTGTTTACTAGGCAGCAAATGTTCTATTAGAGGCACAGTAAATACATGAATACAAGACCAGAAGTTTTTGGGTATTTTTACAGAATAAAAATGTGGCAGGGTTATCAACCCATATTATCTCCCCACATCTTGTGGAAAGTGAAATAGCATCTAAATCTACAAAAGGATCTGATTAAAAGGGATGGTGACATAACACAGTCCTCCCTGTTGAAAACAAAGTGAGAAGAAACTTTGAATGTTCTAGCATATTATTAGGGAAAACAGCTCAAATTGCTTTCCACTTTGGATGATGCCTTAGACAAGCTTTCAAAATAATCTTACAACAGACTTTTGTACTTGAATTACTGTTATGGCCTTATTATCAGGAGAAAAAGCAGACCAACAAGTATATAACAGCAGTGCAGCAAAAAGATAAACAATAAGACTGAAAGAACTTTTGAAATGCTGAAATTGGCTTGCTCAAAGGTAGTGTGATATTCAGTGCCACTGAGAAAGAACTATGGGATAGATTGCTGAGGCAAAAGTACAATGTGTGGTTTCATATCGCTCGTGATCAACAACTAAAATGTTGCATGTACCCTCAGATAAAATCACCATAACATGGCAAGCAAAAGTTCAGTTGTAGATGCATCCCCCCCCAAAAAAAAATTGGCTTCTGGAATAATATATCACAAATGCAGAACAATTTATTGCTTTTCCTTTGTGTATAACATGACTAATTTATCCAGGAAAAAAGAACACAGATCTTTGGATGAACATAAGTGAGTACCTTGTCTTCTAGTACTGTATACTGTATTCCAACGTAAGAGGAATATCAGAATGCACAACTCATTACAACAATAAATGACTCTTACATTTAGAGGATGCATCCTACATATAGGAACAAATGACTACAAGAGGCATCCTCAGTCAACAAGTCCATAACTTGCAAAAGCGAGCATCCGTGTAATGGATGTTTAATTCTGGATGGCTTAAAGTCCATGTTCCACTGCTTGTAGGGCACAATACATTTCACAATATGCCACAGGAGAAGACTTGGAGGAACTGAGAACATCATGCGTCAAAATTACTTTGTCATTAGCTGGCATTTTCAAAGGCTCCAGGTGCAGGTTTCTTACAGAGATGAGGGATGTTATGGTTTCCTATTAACATCACCGTAGTGTGTGCTCCCTACCACAGTGTTACCGGAGGCAGCTGTGTCACTGGCAAGAATTCTTCCTGTCTCAGAAACATACCAAAAGAGAAGTCTGAGACCAAAACCTGAATATCTACATTCCATTTCCACAAGAAAAACTCACAGGTAGATGAAAACAAACAAACAAAAAAACAAACAAACAAACAAAAACAACCACCCAACTGTAATAGTTATCTTGTTCCTACTTTGTGAAAGAAGAGCAAGTGATGGTTCTTCACCCTACAGAGTGGTTACATGGCATCTAAACCTAACTTAGTAAATGAAACAGACATATTGCACATCAAGACTCCCCAAATCATTGCACTCTGCAATGGAGGACAAAAGAGTTTCAGGGGAAATGTTGCATATCACTATTAATATATCAGCTACCTCTGATATATATGAGTCCCCCATATAGCTCTGATGTATTTTTTTACAGTGGCAGATGGACTCAGGGGTGAATTTCTATAGCTCGGAAAAGAAGTGTTCATTACTGCTTTCTGTGGGTTAACTGCCTGAAGCTGAAAAAAGAGATAGTGGGGACTGGGATTTGACTTGATCCCACAGATTTTAGCAAGACCGTATTAAGACAGTTTGCTCTGTCTTCCCCACCAGATATTCAGCACTGACAAGCTTATAAAAGCAATAAACTTAATGATAAACTATGGATACTGAAGAGTATGATTGTACTCATAATTTCCACTATGAGTACACCAATTCTGAGCCTTGTTGACATATGAAAAATAATTCAGAAAATGGTAACAGAAAATAAAGAGGCTTTCAGAAAAAAAAAAAAGCAAGTGATGGAAAAATCTGTAAATACTCTAAAAGGGAATTAGAATATGTATATGATTATGCAGGAGAAAGACAAGGCAATAAAATGTTGTATGACTGTTTTTTTCTGTATGTCAGGCTTGAGTTTTCTCTGAAAGAAACTGGAAGATAGTCAGTTTGCTGTTTGCTACTTTTATCTGAATACTAAGATTTCTCCATAGTTTCTCCTTTGTCTGCTTTTCAAGTTGTATAGTTCTCTTAGTTCACATTTTCATTTTTTCATATGTTTTGAAAAGTGAATGAGAATCAAATCACCAGATATTCCTCTTTTTGTGGGTAAGACAGCCGAATGCTTGAGTTAGCAAATGTAGAAAAGAAAATCCTCTTTTTTCACACTCCATTATTAAATACAATTTATATAATCATAAATAAGCTGTTTCAACTGAAAAGAATAAATTCACTGAGAAACCAACAGTTGTTGTGGGCTTTATTACCCCAGTAATCTTTTTCTCCAAAACATAAATCACATGAAGATATGTTAGAATCAAAGCCAATCTATCAAGCTGTTAAAAGAAATAAGGAAAGGAAACCTTAGATGTAATTCACTATTGTGCTGTTCTAGTTTTATACTAATGGAACTCCACAGGCTTTTTTGCTTGTGGACATTATGAATCAGGCTTAATTTATTAGCTATTCCAGTAGACAAAGCATCATAAAGTGCAATCACCAGCAGTTTCCCAGAATACCCATTCCCTGGAACACATAAGAACATAATGTGGTAAAAGGCTTTAATAGCAACTTGCTCAGCTTCTGTGTCAAAAAGGCAATGCATAGCCACAAATTCCAGCACAATGAAAACGGTTCTGTTCAAAAGTTGTTCCTCATGTATTACTTTTATCAACATTAAGCCAAATGTGAGATTTAAATCTGGCTTACTGATCTTTCTTTCTTTAGTTTTATTATTAAGAAAAAGTCATAGTCTTCGTAACAAAGTTTCGGGCACACCGGAATTATTGTTAGGGACATTGCTTGTATGTGAAAGGATCAAGCCATTGTGCCTACCAAAATACTTTGCATCTAATACTAGATTTGATTCTTTCCTTACATACACAGATATTGTACCACCAGCTAACTTCAGCAGAGCTCCTTCTGATTTACTTCAGTTTAGGCAAAAGAGAATGATACTCTGTTGCTGGAAGACGTAAACTCCAGTACTTAATCCCCTGGACATGTAAATAATGAAACTGTGTACTTTACAAAGGTTCTGAAATGCACATATATGTTAAGACATTTATTTGTGATGTGCTCATCCTCAGATGTCGTCAGTGTCAGGTTTCAGCCAGGTAGACTGCAAGTACCTATGAATGAAACTAATGAAACTCTCCTTGACCTGCTAGAAGAAACCTACACTCCTATTTGTCATTCTTTCTTTAAGTTAACCATAAATTTTATAAATACTCTTTTCCACTGTTTTTCATCAAGGAGTGAATTCAGGGTATTGCTATAAAAAACTACGCAGTGTTTAAATTCATTGTAAATTAACCAGAGAGATGTATTAATTCTGTCAAAGGTATTAATTAGTCTTAATATAGTTTGTTTAAAGGTATGAAAATATGAAATGTTTCAGTCTTACTGGAGCTGCAAAACTGATTCCACATGCAAACACAAATTTAAGCTACACATTAAAGTTTGTTCTAATACTTATCCCAATACATTTTTATGGATACAAGAACTCACAGTTCAGAAGTTGTAATAAGCATAATAATAGAGATTCTTTCTTCACCATTAAGTCTTGCTTTTTTTCCTTTTTAAATTTTTTTTCCTCTCACTTTGGAAATGATATATCATGGACAAATTCCAAAAACCAAGAACATTTTAACACAGCCTTGCCTGTGTTATTTGGAAAGATTTTGCCTTCAGTGCTTCAGATCTCAAATGTACTTCTGCATATGTTTGACATTTAAAATTAAATCTATGGTTTGCATAATTGTTAACTCCTTTTTGAAAGATAAATTTATTCATGATCCATTTTTCTAGACCCTCACTTGTGCCATTCATAAGGTAGAAAATTATCTTGTAAACAACCATTTGGATTGCATGGCCTTCAGCTAGCTACTGCATTTTTAACCTGTCTGACTTGAATAGCTCTTTGGAGTTTCCCTGGTTTGCCATACACTCCTTGATGTAAGAATATGTGGTGGGTTGACCTTGGCTGGCCACTGGGTGTCCACCAAGCCACTCTACCACTCCGTCTCCTCAACAGGACAGAGTGAGAAAATGTGATGAAAAAGTTCATGGATCAAGCTGAGGGCAGGGAGATCAGTTACCAATTACCGTCACGGGAAAACAGACTCAACTTGGGGAAATTCATTTAATTTATTATCAACTAAAAAGAGTAGGGTATTGAGAAATAAAAACAAACCTAACCTTCCCCTCAACGTCTCTTCTTCCCAGGGTCAACTTCACTCCTGACTTCTCTTACCTTCTCCCCCCCGAGCAGCACAAGGGCATGGGGGATGGACGTTGGACCAGTTCATAACACTTTGTCTCTTCTCCTCCTTCCTCCTCTTGCTCTTCCGTTGCCTCTGCATGGGGTCCCTCCCATGGGATACAGCCCTTCCTGACCTTCTCCAATGTGAGTCCCCCATGGGGTCACAGGTCCTGCCAGAAAACCTGCTCCAGTGGGTGCTTTCCATGGCATCACAGCTTCCTTCAGGGCACTTCTACCTGCTCCAATATGGGATCTTTCATGGGCTACAGGATGGATATCTGCTTCACTGTGGACCTCCATGGACTGCAGGGGGACAACCTGCATCACCATGTTGTTCACCACAGGCTGCAGGGGAATCTCTGCTCCAGTGCCTGGAGCATGTGTTCCCTTTCCTTTTTCGCTAACCTTGGTGTCTGCAGATATATCTTTCACATATCGTCACTCCTTTCTCCCAGCTGCTGTTGTGAAGTATTTTTTACCTCTTCTTAAATATATTAGCATAGGAGGCACCACGAACATTGCTGATAGGCTCAGCTTTGGCCAGCAGTGAGTCTGTCTTGGAGCCTGATGAAACTGCCTTTGTCTGACATAGAGACAACTTCTTGGGTCTTCTCACAGAAACCACCCCTGCTGTCCTCCCAATACCAAAACCTTGCCACATAAACACAATACAGAATATTAATCTATAGGTAGTCTTGTGCTGAAATAAACCACATAGGAGCATTCTGGATTTAACTATTTCTTAAGGACACACACCATGGCACTCAAAGACATTCAACACCTGTGCCTTTCCCTTAAATTCTTCTCAACTTTGAAACATATTTACTCAATATTAAAACTGACACACACCTCCCACTAACCACCCTGACTGTTCACAGCACAACAAATTTTACACCAAGGAGGGGAAAAAACTCCACTAGAGATATACAAGAGGTTATTTTAGTCATTGAGGCAGAATCTAAATCTTTCTGAGAGAAAAACTTAATACAAGTTCAAGTACTAACTTTAGCATTTCTTTTGGAAGAATACAAATAAGAGCAAATCTTTCCTCGGGTAGCAGATTATCAGCTGTAACACCACTCTTTTATGAAGTTATGCCTCAGAGAAAGACTTTCATGGTTCCTCCGTACCTCAAATTGCTGTGAGGTAATTTGACAAGTGATTTCCAAACTGTCAAAACTTTTAACAGGAATGCTGTGGGAGCAGATGCAGTCATGATGCTTTGTAGGAAATCTAAGTATTTTAAGCAAGTGAGTATCTGTAGGCAGGTGTTTTAAAAGGATTCCATGCAGTTAAGTGAGTATTGAAAATGCCAAAATTCTACCAATTAGATATTGAATAATAAGAGCATTTTGATTCCAAAATACTCGTTGAGTTAATGGATGTTCTTTACATTTCTTATAATATTTTGCCTTTATTTGTTTTATTTTGCTACAGGCTTATGTAATCGTAGCATGTATCTCCAATGACTTTCTAGTTTCACTGCTCTATTTAGATAACAAAGAAAAACATTTTTTTTCTTTCTTTAGATAACAAAGAAAAAAGTCTTTTTATTTGTTCTATAAAAAGTGTAAAAACCTTAGTGGAGCTTCAATTTTTGAGTGAGATTGTGATTGAACTACAGAGGACAATTCAAACTTGAAGTGACAAGAGGAAATGTAACTGTATTCATAGGGAAAAAGAATGGTTGCATTCTTGGTGGAAAGGTACAAACAAGAGAAGAATGAATAAGAGAGGAATAAAATGAACAGGTTTTGCTTTGGAAAGAGTTTTTTCGCTCTTTTCTTCCCCCCCTTCTAAATCATAAATGCTTTTCTTTATCCTATAGCTGATTTCTGCGGGATTTTCTGTTTCAATGCCTCAAGAAAATCAAAAGAAAAGAATACTGTTCATACATAAGGGCAGCTCTTAATTTGGAGATAGTGGAGCCAATTCTATCCAGAACCTGATAACTCTGTACAATCTTTGGGTATCTCTTTTCCTGCTATGCTACTATGGATGACACATTTACTAAGCCTAGGCACACTAAGCAGTGTACTGTGCTTGTGCAATGGGGAGTCCTCCCCGAGGATCCTCACAAACTCAAAGGTATTAGAACCCCCAGACATATTTCATGAAGGGTGCTCAAACCTCAGTCCTTGTTTGGAGGTTATATGACTGAATCAAAGCAATTCTTTAACTGTAAATCCACAATTTTTGCTTTGAAATTTGTTGATCTTAATCTCCTTCAAAAATTATCTGAATTGTTAAATTCGGGGGGGTTATAACTGCTATTATTGCTAGTAATGAAGTAATAGTGGTATTTTGCCCTTTATAATCTAGTTAGTACAATTTGTTCTCCTTTATACAATAAAAAATATGTACATTCTCTCTTAGAAAAGACAGTTAAAAAACATAGTCAGAGAAAAAAGAAAAGGTACCATTCCTGTGACTTTTGCAATATTTCCCAGAGAGTTTGATGACTGTATCACAGACTTAATGTAAAACTTGCTGGGATTTTACTTCATCATATATATATATATCAGGAGATACGTTTAAGTATTGGAAAAAGGGTCCATTTCTGCAGTACCACAGAGTACATAAATTTGACTGGCAGCCCTTTGAATCACTCAATTTTACCTCTTTGTTCCGATGCAATTTCATTAAATGTAATAACTTTTCTCTTCTTTGTCTTCTTCTCTGAATAAATAGTAGATAAACTGGTTGCTTTTTAAATGGATGCTATTACCCCTTTTTAATTACTAGCAGATAAACTGACTATAATGGTTTACAAGTATCTACTTCATTGATTCCATACTTTTATTTTTCTTTCAATTATGGGAAGTAAATTAGATACTTAAAAGTAACATAATCATCACCTAATAAAGCCAAGTAACATAATCCCAATCCAGTAAAGAAAAGTGCCTTCCCATGTTGCAATTGTTTATCAAATCTAATAATCTTTTCCTTTATGACATGCCTAAACGGTCATTGTAGGTTAAAAGCTACAACAACTTTGATGTGATCTCAGAGACCAGCTTTTGGAGATGAAGTACCTCACTGATCTGCAAAACTTGGAAGTGGTTGGGAATTTTAAAAGAACCATTTTACTTTTAACAGTGTTGATCTTAGCTTTTTGTTACTATGGAAAATTACAATTTTCAATTTAATATTTCAAATTATGTTAAAAATTACAATCCAGTGTAACAAATATGCTAATTTCATAATGAAATATTCTATTTACCTAAAAAATATATTTTTACATTTCTGTTTGAAATAACAAATTTCTTGTCTTTTTCAAGTTAGACACGTGGAATCAACCGGTATGCTGTGTCCAGTTATGGCTTTCCCAGTACAAGAAAGATGTAGACTGGAGTGAGTCCGGTGCAGGGTCACAAAAATGACTAAGGAATTGGAACATCTTTCATATGAAGAAAAGCTGAGAGAGCTGGGACTCTTCAGTGTGGAGAAGAAAAGGCTCAGGGATGATCTTATTATAATAAATAAACACCTGATGGGTAGGAATGACAATGAAGGAGCCAGATTCTTCTTTGTACTAACAGGACCAGAGGCAATGGACACAAATTAAAACACGTCAATTTCCATTTGGGTGGAAATCAGAAAACAGGTTTTACTGTGAGGGTGGTCAAACACTGGCACAGGTAGCCCAAAGAAGATGTGGAATCTCCATCATCAAAAATATTCAAAATCTGACTCAATATGGTCCTCGCCAACCTGTTCTAGGTGACCCTGCCTGAACTGGGGAACTGGATGTGATCTCAAGCTGTTCCTCCCACATGAAATGATTCTGTCATTCTGTAAATCAAAGATTCACTAACTGAAGTCAAGTTACCTTCTGGATAGCAGTTTTACCCTTTATAGTGTGAAAGATATGCTGTCCCCATGTAATGGGGATGACATTTTTTTCAACAAAAATAAAAATATTTTTGTAATAACTTTTTGAGTTTCTTATATTTATTTGAATGTTTAATATTTCTATTGACTATAAACTCCAGAATTGTCAAGTCAGAAATCTCATGTTCTCAAAATTCTATACACAAAAGATATAAATTGATGTTAATAAAATACAAAAAGCTTCAGCATTGATAACATGATTAAATCAAGAAAACTGATCACTGAACTTGGTGATTTCAGTCAAATCTTTAAACCAAACAAGTTCTTTTTCTTGGAAAAGTCTTTGACATGGTCACAGCTTTTTGGTTTTGAAGTTGTACTGAGGAAAGAAACTGGAAACCTGAGGGGGAAAAAAAAAAAGTTTTTATTCTGCTTAAAGGTTTCATCAAAACTCATCTGTAAATAGAATAATTTATTTTTAAATAGGTGGTTCCATTCTTCATGGAAACATTTTCAAAACTGAATCTTTGGCAGCATCTCAGTCACAGCAGCAGAAAATGATGATGGTAGGCACAATCCAATTCTGAAAACACCTGTTTCCAAACAAAAAAAGCTTTTCCTGTTCATTAAGCAGGTATTGTCCCCACATTTTTCCATCTGTGTACACCTGCACTAACTTCCTCCCTTGAAAAAAAAGGGAAGCTTTAGCATTTTGGCAATATCAGAGCCTTGTTTCTTTTGAATGCAAGCTCCAACATGGAAAGCATGATGGTTGAAACATGAAACAGTCTTTTGAACTATGTTTGCATGCTAATCCACCTCTTTGTGTACATGCATATCCAACAGGAACTTACTGTCAGATGAGGAAGGAGGGAAGTATCTTGAAAGGGTATAATTTTCCCCTTCATTTGCAACTTTTTTTTTTTTTTTTAAGTCTCACTTAGCAGCTGCTTATTTGAAGAACGAGTGGTAGCCAAAGAAATTAAGAAGATCAGAACTAGGTAACTAATAAGGGCAATATAATTTTCTATGAAGTAGGAGAAATTTACTTTCAGGTTTTATTTTGCAGATGGGGAGACTGCAGTGAATATTTCACTGTCTTGGCTTCAAAGCTACATGCTTTCATGGAGGAAAACAATGCAGAGCAAAGCAGACTGACAAACACAGCAAAAACCAAAGTA
>VYZM01019499.1:27529-42693 GCA_013398915.1 Dromas ardeola | reverse complement strand
TACTCCCTCACCCCAGCAGGATAGGGGAGAGAACAGGAAGAGCAAAGGAGAGAAACCTTGAGGATCGAGATAAAGATAGTTTAATAAGTGAAGGAACAAAGAAGAGAAACAAAACAAAAAACTCAAGTGATGTAAAGGCAATCACTCACAACCTTCCACAAGAAAACTGGTTCCCAGCCAGTCTCCAAGCAATGGCTACCTTCCCAAAAAACATTTTCCCTCAGTTTTTAGTGCTGAGCAAGATGTTATATGTCATGGAATACCCTTTTGGTGAAGTCAGATCAGCTGTCCTGGCTGACAGGAACCTCATGAAGTTTAACAAAAGCAAATGCAAAAAATCTGCGCCTGAGGAGGAATAAACACATGTACAGGCTGACTAGCTGGAGGGCTGCTTTGTAGAACAGGCCCTGGGGGTTCTGGTGGACACCAGGTTGACTGTGAGGCACCAATGTGCCCTTGTGGCAAAGGCAGCCAAAGTGCTGTGCTCTGCATTTGAACCATAGAATCACAGAATCATAGAATTGCCTAGGTTGGAAGGGACCTTTCAGATCATCTAGTCCAACCATCAATCTAACTCTGACAAAAACCTTCACTAAACCATATGTTTAAGCACTATGTCTACCTGTCTTCTAAATACCTCCAGGGATGGTGACTCAACCACTGCCCTGGGCAGCCTGTTCCAGTGCTTAATAACCCTTTCAGTGAAGAAATTTTTCCTAATATCCAGTCTAAACCTTCCCTGGTGCAACTTGAGGCCATTTCCTCTTGTCCTATCACCTCTTACTTGGGAGAAGAGACCAATTCCCATCTTTCTACAACCTCCTTTCAGGTAGTTGAAAGAGTGCTACAAGTAGATTGAAAGAGGTGGTCCTTGTCCTCTATTCAGCACTGGCAAGACCACAACTGCAATGCTGTGTTTTCACAGAACTTGGACTTCCCCTTAGAAGAAGACATTGACATTCTGGAGTTCGTCTAGCACAGGACACGACGATTGCCATGGGGTTGATGCACCTAAAAGACAAGAGGAAGCTGAAAGACCTGGGTTGATTCAGCCTGGAGAAAGAAGGCTGAAGGGTAGACCTTATTGTTTTCTGCAGCTACCTGATCAGAGGATGCAGAGAACATGGAGTCAGTCACCTCTTGGAAGTCCCCAGTGAAGATGAGGTGAGACGCAAAGGACATAAGTTAAAACACGGAAAATTCTGATTAGGTGTTGCAAATTTTTTTACCATGTGGATGACCAAACCCTGGAGCAAGTTGTCCAGAAAGGAGTGCCCATCCCTGGAGGTACTCAAGCCTTGACTGGACACAGCCCTGCACAACCTGACCAAATTAGTCTTGTTTTGAGCGGCCTGAATAATTTGTTTCCTACTGGAGTAATTCTCTGTTTATTAGATTCTGAGATATCATCTTTCTGTGCAATTTTTAATTTTGCAAATAATTATCATGTGGAAGAATATAACAAAATCAGATATCTGTACATTTTTTTATTATAGATGCTTAAGATTATGCTTACGTATCTAGGTATAACTTAATGAAAATAGATATTATCTATATTACANTGGAGTCTGTGCTGGGATTGTTTTTTTTCATGTTATCATGAACAGAAAGGAAATGCTAGGGGGGGTGTGTTGTTTGTGTTTTGTTTTGCTGTGTATTTTTTTGCTCCCCCTCCCCTCCCCTGGAGGACACACATTAGAGAAGAAATTATCCAATTATTTGTAGATCTAAGGTGTTAAGCAAGAATAAATAAACAAAGACTTTTTATAAACATCAGTTCACCCTAGTTATGTTGAAACTAAAATTTATATGACCGGAATGATGCAGCATTGATGTATTAAAATTGTATCTGTATTGACATATGAAAAAATATGTTTGTGATAGTGTGATGTAATATAGCAAAAAAGGGAAAGCGATAACAATTAGTAAAAATAAATAAATAAATAAATGATTAATACAAATTCTATAAAACTCATAAGAGAAAGCGACATAATGAAATTTTTCAGCAACATGGTTAAGGACAACTATGGTGAGTTGAATCTGTCCAGCAGCTAAGCTCCACACAGCTGCTGGCTTACTCCCTCACCCCAGCAGGATAGGGGAGAGAACAGGAAGAGCAAAGGAGAGAAACCTTGAGGATCGAGATAAAGATAGTTTAATAAGTGAAGGAACAAAGAAGAGAAACAAAACAAAAAACTCAAGTGATGTAAAGGCAATCACTCACAACCTTCCACAAGAAAACTGGTTCCCAGCCAGTCTCCAAGCAATGGCTACCTTCCCAAAAAACATTTTCCCTCAGTTTTTAGTGCTGAGCAAGATGTTATATGTCATGGAATACCCTTTTGGTGAAGTCAGATCAGCTGTCCTGGCTGACAGGAACCTCATGAAGTTTAACAAAAGCAAATGCAAAAAATCTGCGCCTGAGGAGGAATAAACACATGTACAGGCTGACTAGCTGGAGGGCTGCTTTGTAGAACAGGCCCTGGGGGTTCTGGTGGACACCAGGTTGACTGTGAGGCACCAATGTGCCCTTGTGGCAAAGGCAGCCAAAGTGCTGTGCTCTGCATTTGAACCATAGAATCACAGAATCATAGAATTGCCTAGGTTGGAAGGGACCTTTCAGATCATCTAGTCCAACCATCAATCTAACTCTGACAAAAACCTTCACTAAACCATATGTTTAAGCACTATGTCTACCTGTCTTCTAAATACCTCCAGGGATGGTGACTCAACCACTGCCCTGGGCAGCCTGTTCCAGTGCTTAATAACCCTTTCAGTGAAGAAATTTTTCCTAATATCCAGTCTAAACCTTCCCTGGTGCAACTTGAGGCCATTTCCTCTTGTCCTATCACCTCTTACTTGGGAGAAGAGACCAATTCCCATCTTTCTACAACCTCCTTTCAGGTAGTTGAAAGAGTGCTACAAGTAGATTGAAAGAGGTGGTCCTTGTCCTCTATTCAGCACTGGCAAGACCACAACTGCAATGCTGTGTTTTCACAGAACTTGGACTTCCCCTTAGAAGAAGACATTGACATTCTGGAGTTCGTCTAGCACAGGACACGACGATTGCCATGGGGTTGATGCACCTAAAAGACAAGAGGAAGCTGAAAGACCTGGGTTGATTCAGCCTGGAGAAAGAAGGCTGAAGGGTAGACCTTATTGTTTTCTGCAGCTACCTGATCAGAGGATGCAGAGAACATGGAGCCAGTCACCTCTTGGAAGTCCCCAGTGAAGATGAGGTGAGACGCAAAGGACATAAGTTAAAACACGGAAAATTCTGATTAGGTGTTGCAAATTTTTTTACCATGTGGATGACCAAACCCTGGAGCAAGTTGTCCAGAAAGGAGTGCCCATCCCTGGAGGTACTCAAGCCTTGACTGGACACAGCCCTGCACAACCTGACCAAATTAGTCTTGTTTTGAGCGGCCTGAATAATTTGTTTCCTACTGGAGTAATTCTCTGTTTATTAGATTCTGAGATATCATCTTTCTGTGCAATTTTTAATTTTGCAAATAATTATCATGTGGAAGAATATAACAAAATCAGATATCTGTACATTTTTTTATTATAGATGCTTAAGATTATGCTTACGTATCTAGGTATAACTTAATGAAAATAGATATTATCTATATTACAGTCTCAAGGAAAGCATTTTTGTGGAGTAATCTGAAAGCAAATATGCAAATATGTATAAGAATATTTGTACAATCTTGGAAACAGAATGTTTCTGATACATAATTACCTGAATTACCTGAGGCACAGACAGTGTGGGTTTTTAGATGGCATACCTACTTCATACAAAAACATATA
Source organism: Dromas ardeola (assembly GCA_013398915.1). NCBI lineage: Eukaryota > Metazoa > Chordata > Aves > Charadriiformes > Dromadidae > Dromas > Dromas ardeola. The sequence continues at coordinate 38,883 of VYZM01019499.1, read as the reverse complement.
GAAGAAAACAGAAAACAAACAAAAAATAGGCTACATTTACAGTATAGAACACCTTTCCTGATGAGAGGGACTCTGTGAACTGGGTTTATGGTGGATTTATTATTTTAGTGGATAAAGGTAAATTATTATGGCAGTCTGACAGATTACTATAACATGTAAACAAAAGAACTAATGGCATCCCTGGCATAGATTGAGGGGAATAAAGTTATATCTGTGCTTGATAATGGTGTAATACCTGAAGGATGAATTGGGGTGTTCTATGTGCTGTGTGATGCAACCAGTTACATGGAAAATATCCTTCTTAGTTACCGTCTATACTTTAATCATGTTCATAACTAGATAAAATTTCTGATTATTTAGAATCCACAGGATACTCTATTTTGATAATAAGCAAAAGTATTGCTCTGAAACAGCTCCTCTTCTTCTTGAAAGCATTAATCAACAAGACATTCCTTTCCTCTTTATTTTCTCATTTAGGTGTTATTTAGAATCCAGAAAAGACAATGCAGCAATATTTGAATCTTGTTCAACACTCCATAACTGAAATTGTTCAACCACACAATTATTGGCACAATTCAAAACACTTGGAGATGAATACAAGCTGTTGCTGACTACACAGTAGAAATCATGGTTGTCTGTTTTTTAACATCATTGCATTCCAGGTAGGCAATTCTTCCTTAGAAAACATAATTGCAGTAAACTCAGAATTATTCTTTTCCACCATATATACACTATAAGTACAGTGCCAGTAATTCTTTGGCATTGTATCCACTGATAATTCACTTGTCCATGTTGAAACCATATAGACTGAACTTTTGAGGTAGGTTCTCCATGCACATTAATCACAGTATGCTGGTCGTTGATTTACAGGGTACAGATGCAGCACATGGATTTTGGCAAATACAACATGCCCCATACAAAGCACTTTTCTTTAAATAAGTGCATGTATTTGTTCTGAGTACACTTGAAAAAAAGAATATGAATAACATTTGGATGCCTTAAGCATGCATTTATTTTGTAATTTAAAATTCTATTTAGTAAGATAAAAATAAAATCCTATGAGATCTTGTATCACAAACACATGCACCTTACTTAAAGCATGACTGTTGTTGATTATAGACTAGGAATATTGTAGAATGAAAATTGTTGAAAAGAAAAGCACATATGGAAATGTTTTGTTGCTTTGTATGAAAAAAAAAAGCATGCTAATAAGAGAAATGACAGAGAAATACAGGCATTTTGAAGTTACATATTACCAAATAGGACTGAAATAGCATTTTCCATCTAGGCTACTCCTGAAACAAACACACTTTCATTGTAAATATACAATTTCTTTCTACTTATCAAACCCATGTGGCTTAAAAAGAAAAGGAAAAAAAAAAAACAGCAAAAGAGAGAGTATAAGAACTAGAACTTGTTTCAGTCTAACAATGAATACAAATGAAACATTTAAAGACTACCCTTTTTTTATCTCATTGAAAAATGATCTTTCCATAGATTGTTTTGCTTCAGTTGTATTGAATACTAATGTTTCATCTTCAACAGAATTCTCTAAAAGTTCAGATCCAACTTAAAATCTTACTTCATATTTATTTGAAAACTCTGTTTAACTCAAGTTCTCTACTTCCATCTTTTCTTTTCACAGATACATACCTAAGTATAGCCAGGATTTCCAAACTATCATAAAACATTACAATGACAGAAAATCTGGTGACAATGAAGAAATGGGGAGTTGTTTTGTGTGTGTCTGTACAGCAATCACCGTTTAAGATTTTAAAAGACAAGAAAAAATTCAATATCATAATAGCTGTATAAAAATCAAGTATAATGATATTACAGTTGTCAATAATAAGGTGCTCGTCATCCTTCCACTATAGTACTCTACTCTTTAATGACAGTTTGGGGACGTAGATATGTAGAAAGATACTGGTTTTCAGATTGAACTAATATTCTATTCCTGATAAACCCTTGATTCCAATGATTTGTTTTGAACTGCCTATCTATAATTTAGTGATTTGTTGTCTCTCCATCTAAAAGAAGCTCTTATATTAATTATTGCTGTCCTCCCACCCTGCTTCCAGACTTGCTGTTACAGAATACTTTCACTGCCCCCCATAGCTGATGAGGAGCTGGGAGCATTGTCAAATGGAACATCTTTGGTGGCTGAGTGTGAGGCTAGCCCATCAAACTGCTTGCTCAATCCCATCATCCCCTCAGGGGGATGGGCAAAAAAATAGGAAGAACAGGAACAGAAAAACTCACCGCTTGAGATAAAGACAGGGAGATTGATTACAAATTACTGTTATGGGTAAAACTGACCAGATTTGAAGAAAATTAACTTCATTTATTACTGATTAAATATTTTAACTGCTGATTTGGGTAGTAGAGAACACAGACAAACATTAAACCAACATTTTTCCTCCTTCTTTTCCTAGATTCCACTTAGGTCATTCCTTTCTGACTCCTCTTCCCTTTGCTGCCCGATGGTGGCCCCTGAGCTTGGGCCCCTGAGCACTCCTATTCTGGAATGGCTACAAGACAATGTTGAGCTTGTTTCTTATCTCATCACCTAGGGAAACTTCATCTCCTTGGAAGGAGTCTGTTCTGTCTCTGGGATTCCTGCTTCCAGCCAATTTAACTCCTTCCTGCAGTTAGGCCTCCTTGTCCTCCATGCCAGACCATTCCTTGGTCACAAATTACCACTGCTGAGTAGTTACAATTAGAATTTCCCCATCACCCCTCTTCCCATCCCTATGCAGCATAGAGGGTATGGGGATGGTGGTGGTGGTGGTTAGAGTCAGTACATAGCAGTTTCTCTCTGCCTCTCCTTTCTCACACTTTTCCATGCTCTAGTCTGGTTCCTCCACAGGCTGTGGTCTTTCAGGAATATCCTCCTGTTCCACTGTGGGTTCTTCCACGAGCTGCAGTCCTGTCAGGAAAATCTTCTCCATCATGATTTCTCCATGGGTGGCAGTTCCTTGGGGAACAGTCATCTGTTCTATCATGGACTCCTCCATAGGCTGCAAAGAATATCTGTTCTGCCATGGAGCTCCTCCTTCTCCTGACATTGGTATTCCCTCTGTTTCTCACTTTTTGTTCACTCTTCCTCTCTGTCCAGCATTGTCTGTCCTTTCTTCCTCAAAAGCATTTCCAAACACATGAAGTACAAGGAAGTAATTAGAAGCAGTTGCCACGGCTTTACAAAGGGGAACTAATGCTTGAACAATCTCATGAATGTCTATAATGAAGTTTCTCTCTTGGTAGATGAGGGGAGAGCAGCAGATGCTTTTTACATTGATTTTAGTAAAGCCTTTGACACTATCTTTCATGACATCATCGTAGACAAGCTAACAATGTACAAGTTAGATAAGTGAACAGTGAAGTATATTGAAAACCTGCTGAACAGCTGGGCCCAGAGGGTTGTGATCAGTGACACAAAATTTTTCTGGAGGCAAGTCACTAGTGGTGTACCCCAAGGGTCAATACTAGGGCCAGTACTGTTCAACATCTTCATAAATGACCTAGATCCTGGTACAGAGTGAACCCTCATCAACTTCCCAGATGGTCTAAAACTGTGAAAAGCGGCTGATGCACAAAATGAGTGTGCTGTCATTCAGAGGGACTTTGTCAGGCTGGAGAACTGAGCCATGGGGAATCTCATAAAGTTCAACAAGAGGTCATGCCAAGTCCTCCATCTGGGGAAGAATAAGTACCAGTGCATGCTGGGTGCTGAACAGCTGGAAAGTAGATCTGCAGAGAAAGATCTTGGGGTTCTGGCGGACAACAAACTAGATAAAAACAATTAATACACTCAGCAGTATCCTGAACCTGCCAACATGTTGAGGGAGGTGATCCTTCCTCTCTATTCAGAACCAGTGAGACAGCATCTCAAGTGCTGTGTCCAGTTCTGGACACCCCAGCCCAAGACAGATACGGTCTGGACTGGAGCAGGGCCACAAAGATGATGAAGGTACCTGCGCATCTCTCACATGAGGAAAAGCTGAGAAAGCTGGGATTTCTCAGCCTGGAAAAGAGAAAGCTCAGGTGGGATCCTATCAATGTGTATGAACACCTGCTTGGGAGGGAATGAAGATGAAGGAACCAGCTGCTTCTTATTTATAACCACTGACAGAGCAAGAGGCAGTGGGCACAACTTAAAACACAAACTCAAAACACAAACTCCATCTGAACATGGGAAAATACCTTTTTTTTTAATTATGCCGTGAGAATGGTTAAGTCCTGGAAAAGGTCGTCCAGACAGGTTGTGGGGGTCTCTATGTGTGGAGAAATATTTCCACAAAAAAAAAAAAAAAAATCAAACTGGATGTGGTCCTGGGCATTCTGCTGCCGCTTATCCTGCTTGAGCAGGATGTTGTACTAAAACGACCTCAAGAGATCTTTGCCAACCTAAATGATTCTGTGAATTCAAAATAAGAAAAGTAGACACATTCTTTCTTTTCTGATGAGTTCTAGTTTTATTTGGAACAAAATCTTTATGTAAATACAAGAAAGAGCCACAGAAATCTAATAAAACCCTCATCTCAATGCTTAGGGTGAGCTGTGTCACATTTGTCTTATAGCTAAACATTCCCAAATGACTCTAAGTACAATCTCCAAAAAGAAGGGCAAAGACTACTTGTAAGAGAAACAGAAAACCACCAGGAGTCATCAAGATTCTTTAAATTCAGTTTTAACTGTCTCACAAGGGTGGGGGTCAAGATGATGGGGCTAGGCTCTTTTAAGTGGTGTCCAGCGACAGGACAAGGAGCAATGGGCACAGACTGGAACACAGGAAATTCCATTTACTTTGAGGGTGACAGAGCACTGGAACAGGCTGCTCAGGGAGGCTGTGGAGTCTCCTTCTCTGGAAATATTCAAAACTCGCCTGGATGCATTCCTGTCCAACCTGCTCTAGGTGTAACTGCTTTGGCAGGGGGGTTGGACTAGATGATCTCTGAAGGTCCCTTCCAACCCCTACCATTCTGTGATTCTGTGGTTCTGTGACTTAATGTAAACAGGCCAAAAATAGGGAAAAAGAGACATGATCTGACCAAACCTACAAATTTGTCTTTATTTCACTTAACGTACCACTGAAGAAAAAACTGAATCAGCTCAGGATGTATTCATGTAGACATTCATATAAACCTATCTCAGCATCTTACCTCTATTCTGAAGCCAGACCTATCCCCCTTACTCTTAGAAAGAACGGAGAATGAGTTGTGAACTAGGGATAAGAAGATTGCTCACGGGATGATGAAATTTATGTAATACAACTGCAGATGATGATACTCCTTAAAAGCACTTCCTTCTTCTTTGTGACTAGGTATGACACGTTACGCTCCAAATCTTGTTATAGGCAATAATTGAGCACAATGTATACATGTGGAACAAATAATTTATTATTAGCCTAATTAAAATCTTAATGACTCAATGAAAATACAAGAGTTATTAGTATTCCAGTCACAGCAATACTATGAGATTTTGTAGTACAATTGCTACTACAATTAACTAGGAGCTGCCCCTTTTTTCCAAGGTTATGCTTACCCTTCCCACATCCCTCTGAAAGTAACGTTGACAGTGTCAGTCCTCCGACAGAGAAGTGGGGGTGACACATGGAGTTGCCAGCATCCTCCCCTCTTCACTGGGAGGGGCATGATGTTGGGGGGAACCTTTCCCTCCAGCTTTTGTCTGTGCTTGTTTTTTTTTTTTTTTTAATTAAGTTTCTTTTCCAGCCTGCACCCTTCTCCTGGGCTGCCAGCTTCATCCCCTCCAGCCCTATGCACAAAAAGAGCTGTATTTTCAGGGACTGACTGTGGGAGCATAGGGGGGGTATCACTCCCTCCCCAGCGGGGCCACTCCCAGAGCTGAAGCCGGAGTGGGGGAGGCAGCAGTCGGTGTCCCCAGCACAGGGATTAAACAAGGGACACCCATCTCAGGCCATGGATGAGCCACTGCACTGCTGGGTCAAGGGCACAGCCAGGCCTCCCCCTGCTAAGGACAGAAATCATATTTACTGGGCTACAGAAAAAAAGATATGGGAGTTTAATCATGTTAAATGCTGTGGGTTAAATGTATTCATGTGTCTACATACTGCTAAGCCTTTGTTTCTCTGTCAACTGGAACCTAGGGGATGATTCACAGCTATGTTCTCATAGAAAACAAACAATGCAATCGACTCTAAATAAATGGTTTTTTTTTCTCTCTTCCTTTACACTTAATTCCAAACTTTTATTTAATAACTCAAAGCCAAAATTTATATCCTTTACCAGCAGCTGATTACAGGATAGAATATGCTTTACCCTTCCTTTCACTGCATTCAGTCTAATAGCTCTTTACTTTCAATGATTACGCCACTTTAATTTAAGTGGTTTGTGCAAACTAAATTAGCATTACAAACAGCTTTAGTTTCCCCTGACTGAATAAACCAAATTTGGTCACAAAACTGGAATAATAGAATTAAGTCACTTGCTTGGAATGGTTTTGACAACAATGACATGAGTTAAAAAGACGTCTCTCCTTTTAGATGTCTGTTGATGCAGCATAAACATTATTCCAATACATCCTGGTTTTGCTTCAAATAGGAGTCCATTGTACAGATCATTAGGTCTTTGATTTACATATCAAAGTTCAGAAAATATGCTTGATTAATTTCAGACCTTGTGAAAGAATGTGGGAATTTATATGAATGACCAAAAGACATGTAAAAGAAAAAGATTTTAAAAACAGAGCTTTATTAAACCAATACACTACAAAGCCTGAAAAGTGTGCTGGGCAGTTGATACACTTGGGAATGTCATAAGAAAAAAAAAAAAAGATAGAAGAAGGAATGGAATAGGTAATAATAAGGTAACTGGAAGCAGCTAGAATGAATTTACCAAGGGTAACTTATACCTTTTCAACATAACTTTTTTTCTGTGACAAAGTGATTATTGCTGTGAACAGGAAGAGGGAAGTTGATGCTGCATACCTTGACATTAGGAAGGTCTTTGACACAGTCTGTCATAGTTTCCTTAGCACTGCACTTTTGAGCTATGGGGTGGATATGTGGACAGTAAGGTGCGTGGAAAATTGGCTGAACTGTTGGAGTCAAAGACCTGTGACTAGTGGTGGAAAGTCCAGTTACTGGACTGTAACTAGCGGGGTCCTTCAGAAATCAAAACTGCAACCAATACATGTTGATGTCTTTATTAACAACCTGGATGATTGGACAGAGCATGCTCTCAGCAAATTTGCAGACAACCCCAAACAGTGGGAAGAGCATTTACCTATTAGAGGGCAGGACTGAAACTGAGAAGGACCTGGACAGGTGGTAGAAATGGGCTAACAGGAACCTCAGGAAGTTCAATAAAAGCAAATGCAAAAATCTGCACCTGGGGTGCAGATGTATTACTACGTACTGGGGGTCGACCAGCTGGAAAGCAGCTTTGCAGAAGCTGGTGAACACTAAGCAGACCATGAACCAGCAGTGCATCCTTGCAGCAAAGGCCAATTGCCTTGTAGGCTATACAAACAAGACTAGCCAGAGATTGAGAGAAGTGTTCTTTGTCTTCTATTCAGCACTGGCAAGACCACAACTGCAGTGCTGTGTTTTGGGCTCCCCATTGGAAAAAGACATGGACATCCTGGAGTTAGTCCAGCACAGGACACCACAATTGCCATGGTGCACATAAAAGACAAGGGGAAGCTGAAAGACCAGGGTTGATTCAACCTGGGGAAAAAGCGGATGAAGGGGAGACATTATTGCTGTCTGCAACTACCTGATCAGAGGATGCAGAGAACATGGAGTCAGTCACCTCTTGGAAGTCCCCAGTGATGAGGTGAGAGACAAAGGACACAAGTTGGAACATGGGAAATTCTGATTGTTGGACTGGATTACAAGAGGTCCCTTCTGGCCTGAAAATTTTTTGATTCTGTGATTCCATTATACTCTTTTATTGCTTGTTGAAAATGGTAGTTGTTTCATTGTTTTGACTGAAATACTCTGGATGGCAAGGAAATCCAAATCTATTTCCCTGACTCATCTATCTGGACTTCATTTATTTTAACAGCTCTAGAGAGTAATAGCAGATTCTCTTTAAATTCTAGGTAAGTCTCATTTTAGACGAAACTTCAGTGCCACAAAGTATGGGTTAGATCGCGTATACTTAAGACGGTTTAGGAATTTTAATTTAAGGTTAACTAGACATACTGATTAAACAGCCCTGAAACAAAACCCAGAACTTCACCATTTTAGGGACAATGCTATCTTACTAGGCTACAAAAATCAGACTTTTGTTTTTTTCCTTGCCCTATGATTGTTTTTTTATTTTCTATTGCTAATCTAGGAGGAAGGACAGAGAGACAAAAAATGCCAGAATTTTTTTACAGTCTGGTAACTAAGATATTTTCCAGCTAGCTGGGCGATATAAGTATCAACTCTTATAGACAGAGGACCTTGATATCCCATGGTCTAGAGAAATGATCTGCAAAATGCTTATTCTCTCTGTATGCTTTTTGCAGTCCAGACAAAAGCCTACAATTAAAACAACAAAACCAAAACATACAGGAAGGCAGAAATAAAAGTTTATTTGAAATCTCTGTGTCAATTGCTTTTGTAAGTTTGGAAAATGTGTGAATAGAAGGACTTATGAATGCCAGACAGAGGGACTGAATGCACCGACATTTTAGCAAAATCTTTGCTCTTAATAATTCATGTATCTTGATTTCACTGCCAGCATTTAAAGCTCAAATAGAGTCTAGAAAGCAACGAAGCTTGAGTTTTGAAAGGCGTGGGATGCAGATATTTAATGAGGCTCATAGAAAACGATATAGGATATTTTATCACCAGCATGAGAAGAAGTTAAAAACAAAAATATCTTACTCCTCTGTGAATTAATATTCTGGTTTTGCTCATCAATAATTCATCTAGTTCTTGTGGTTACTACACAGTGTGAGTTCTGTGTCCTAGATCTGAACAAAGTAGAATTTCTGCCCCAATTTTGACAGAGTTATATTATTTCTAGATCAAAAGGTCTTTAGGCACATATAGAAGCTATAGGTGGGAGGACTCCCGTTCCATTTTTAAATTTTATTTTGCTTTGTTTTACAAAGCACTGATGTCTGGAGGTGTGTTGAGTTCTGACACTTTGGCTTTAACTGTAGCACTGTGAGGATGTGTTGCAATAATACTCGCAAAAACACATATCTTTTAAAAGTCAGATCAAATATACCATTATTTCAGGCAGTTTGAATTCTGATTGCATTCCTTGCTCTCATGGAATTAGATGGCTGACAGTGTCAGCTGTTCAGACCTTAGAGGAGGAGAATCAAAACCAAGACCCTGCATAACTTGGTAACTCATAGCAGAAGAACCAAGCAAAAATTTGTACGAACATTGATAGCACATCAGCATGCAATTAGCAAACAATGAAGCACCAATCTGTTAGTTGACAGGGCAACATAGGCACACAAGCTAGTATTGAGTGCAATTGCAGCCAGGTGAGTTAACAGGCCATACGCTCCTGGAAATTAGGGAGTAAGCTTGAAAGGAAGTCTAGTGTTTATTCTCCCTTTCAGTAAATTAAGAGATTTCAGATATGTATATCGTTGGACTTTTTTTCCTTTTAACCTAAATTCTTTGTCAGAATATTTAATCCAGATTCATTCCACTTAGCTTTTGGCACCTTCCTGAGGAGCCTAACCTAGGCACAAAAATGGCACAAGCTATTTCTGTACTTAACAGAATGACACATCAAGAGAGAAATTCAAATGAGCTAAGATCTGAATCATCCTGTGGAGAGCCTACTTCTCTACAAGTACAGAGGGAGCCTTGAGTGGCTAAGCTTCTAACTCAAATATCTCAGTTTGAAGCCTAATGTGAGGTTGAATAAATCCAGATTTTGTGCTGTTTTAAGCAAATGGAGGCTCAAAACCATTCAGACCCATGGCAAGTTAATTAGGAAGGTTCTAACAGGATTGCATAAAAACATAAGCACTGTATCCTGCCTTTCTGGTGATACACAAAAAAATAAGAATTTCATCTTTTGTTCACAAAAAATAAACTAAAAGCATAAATCTATCCGCAACCCCTGCAAAGAAAATAAATTGACAATGTGGTCTAACAAGTAATAAAACAATGTTTCCCTGAGCAGGCAACCAGAGTAAAAACCTCTCTCCCAAAGATATGAGCTGTTGTAAGAGAATTTTTTAACCACTTCTATCAGACTAGAAGATGTGGATATCAAAGAACAAAAGATCCCACATCGGCTGGTTGGTTGCATTGATTGATTTATCTGTTCACGGCAGCGCCAAGGCTGCTCTAAAGATCAGACATACCTATCTCCCATATTACCTGCCTGAAAGTTAACCTCTGGAGAGTGATTCAACTCATTCTGAATTAGTCTCCTGGTGTAACCTTCCCTTACTGCACCACAGTTTTTTTCAGGCATATTTTGCTGTGCACAAAGAGACTCTGAGAACAAGATGCACATTCTCATGAGCACCCAGAAACTGTTTACTGTCTAACAGATACAGCTGAGAGCTAGGGATTGCAAGATACTGGGCGAAGCATTAACATTCTCACCAACCTAGCCTAGTGCGAACTCAGCTCTCATCAGTCATCTGGGGAATAGTTGGCTTCCATAGCTCCTTGAAATGGAATAATCCTTGATACTGCCAATTTGAGATCTCCTATGTCCCTGCTTTTTTTACTTAGGTTTTTATGCTTTTTTTTTTTTTGTGTCAGTGTTTTTCTTCTAGATCCCTGAGTTGCTATTACCATTTCAACACTTCTATTTCTATGTTTTCACTCAACTCATCTATCCTGGCTTTACATTCCATAGTGTCTCACAGTTCAGATCAATGTTTGTGATAAAACTGGGTGAATGTCGCACAGCCGTTCTGCAAAGAACCGAGTTTTGAGTTACAGATAGCTTAAGCCCTGGACATTGGTCACATAAAGGATTGATTCAGCAACCTAAATTTAGGCCTCTAACACCATTAAAGGTAACATAGGCTGTAGTTACCATCCCAGAATAATATTGGTCTCCCCTCGATTTGTTCCAAAGGCCTGTCTGACAAATGTTTTTTACATGGGTTCACTACCCTGCCTAACTTTGGTGGGACCGTGAAAAGACCCCTTACTTGGCTGCTCTGAAAGTGTCAAAATGCCTCAATCTGTTTGAGAGCAGCTAATTCTTATCTTCGTTCAGCAAGCAAGGCCTTTGATACAAGACAATTTAGGCTGTGGCATGCCTCAGCTGCAGATTCAGAGGTATCCCCAGGTTTGCCACAACACAAAGGAGTCATACAAGTGAGCAGCCTTCCTCAGTGCCAAACTCTTCATTTCACAAACTGTCAAACAGAAGTTTTCTTTT
>VYZM01019499.1:0-18964 GCA_013398915.1 Dromas ardeola | reverse complement strand
ACGCAATTCAAGAAAAAAAAAAAACACCAAACGCCTCTGTGAACCTTGTGACAACAAATATAAAATTAAACCAGTATTATACAATGGAAAGCATAAAAGTTTTATATTGGCTTCTAATTTTGGCAGCTTTAATTTCGACATTTCTGTTTGGAAGAAAATGATTTTATTTGGCCATTTGCAGTGTCAACATTGCCTATATAAGGAATTTATACTTCTGAACTCACATTATTTCGTGGTTTTTTTTAACCAGGTAACATGGTTTAACCCCAGCCAGCAACTAGGACGAGGCAGCTGCTCGCCCACTCCCCTGAGTTTGGATGGGGGAGAGAATCTGAAGAGTAAAATTGAGAAAAAACTTGTGGGTTTAGATAAAGACAGTTCAATAGGTAGAGCAAAAGCTGTGCACGCAAGCAAATCAAAACAAGAAATCCATTCACTGCTTCCCATTGGCAGGCAGGTGTTCAGCCATCTCCAGGAAATCAGGGGTCCATCATGCATAACAATTACTAGGGAAGACAAACATCATCACTCCAAACGTCCCTCCCTTCCTTCTTCTTCTCCCGCTTTATACAGTGATCATGACATCATATGGCACAGAATATTCCTTTGGTCAGTTGAGATCAGCTGTCCCAGCTGTGTCTTCTCCCAACTTTTTGTGTCTAGTCACTTTCCAGGCAGTATGAAGAGCAGAAACGGCCTTGACTGCTTATCAGCAACCAAACCCACCAGTATACAAGCAACGCTCTATCCCATCCCAAATCCAAAATATAGCACTATACCAGATGCTAGTAAAAAAGTCAACCCTATCCCAGCTGAAACCGTGACACCAGAGGTCTAAACTATCCCACACCAGATTATATGAATATCCACATCATACCAATACTTCTCTGGGGCGTATTAGATAGTTTCCATATCTGCTGTAGACTACAGTTTAAGCAATTAGTTCCAAAAATCAAAAGTAATCGAGTTTTGAACTGTTCACATGAATACGTTAACATATAATTGTCTGCTCACAATCAGAATGTTCATTTCTGTGTATATTCTTTTCTTCAAAAGCTACTGCATATCCCTGCATATTTATAGATCAGTCACTTTCTCTCTCTGTTACTTCAGAATGATTACAATTGAATTATACAGCCTGGAAATTCTGTGGTGCCTTGGATATTTGCCGTTGTGTGATTTTTCAGAAAACATAAGACAACATAAACCTTAGTCTTTGCTAGCTTGTATTTCATTTTGCCCTTTTATTGGTAGATGTCAAGTTCCAAACTAAGAAGATTTGAGGTTTTATAACCACAGCTAAAAAACAAATGTTGCAAAGGCAATAAAAAATAAAATAAATCTTAATAAGTATTTGCCATGTGTTCCGTAATGGATCATTTTTTCAATACAAGAAAAGAACAAGGGAATAGTTAGACTCAAGAATGACAAATAAAATTCACCTTAGCAGATGCAGATTTGCTCTGATGTTGTGTGAGAGGATAATAAAGATGGCTTGTAAAATATTAAACAGGAGCAGTATATCTCAGGTGTATGATAACATCCTCCAAACTTGTATTTTGCCATATTGGGCAACATTCTTAATTTGACACCATTTATTAAATTCAAAATAATAGAATTGGTGATTAAAATGACAGAGTGTTTATGCTTTCTTTTCTGTTTTATGACCAGAACTAATAATTTCCCCACTATTAATCCAGGCTTCCAGATAACTGAGCCATTCACACAATTAGATTTTTTACACGGTTGTGTAGAATCTTTGATAAGCCATTCCATAGCTCCATAAATTTACATTTCACAACAACAGTAAGACAAAGTTATTAAGAAGGGCTTTACATTTTTCTGTTTCTTTACAATATATGTGAATGTCTCAAGTTATCATTGTTGATCTGTTTGTTTTGGTTTGTGTTGTGGTTTTTTTTTAATTATTGTTATTATTGTTTATTTTTTACAATATAATTATCAAATTATGGCTTCTTCTGTGAAGCCAAGTCAGAAGAGGCTGGCCAGTTGAACACCAGCTGAGCCACCAGCGCAACATACCATCGTTCTGGTCCCTTTATTGGCATCTCTACTTAAGCTCTTCAGAGAACCCAACTATGATCTTAGGTAGGGCTGTAACATGAGCTGTAACTCTGTCCTTACCATCAAAGGTACACTTGCTAGAGAGAGAGCAGCAGCTTAACACTAGCTACCTCCTGCCTTTGCTGAGCAGAGGAAAGAGGAGAGAGTGTGGCAGCACAAGTTACAGGTTTGTGTATCAGAACTGTTTTTACAGTCGTCTGATCTGAGCAAGTTTCCTAGCAAAAAGAGCTTATGATGACAAGGGATTCCTGATGTTTCAAACATAAAACGTAAGAAACAGGGGGAAAAAAGAAACAAAAAATCATCAAAAACAACAACAAAAGCTAAAAATTGAAAGATAGACCATACACCTGACAATACAGAAAGCGACCTTACGTTACAGAAGCAATACAGAAAGTCACCGTCTATGGGTGAGAAGCTGGGCGCTTCCCTGGACACTGTTTCACATTATGTTAGTGCAGTATAAAAGGAAAGATTTTTTTTTCCTATCGGAGAATCCTCAGATTACACCAAATTACTGGTTAAATGCTAACATACTCCCACTGAAAGCAAATCATAGCAGATATCAAGAAAACAGGAGGCTGCAAGAAAATATTTAACACCATAGGGCACTTACAGATATGGATTTAGGATCAGTGGGATTGATGGGAAGGCCTGAACTCCTGGTTCATTTTTGATATTGAAAATTCACCATTGCCCATAGAAACATTCCAGAAATTTCTCTCTTGAGGCATGCTTTGGCTTTAATAAAAAATCTTAAGGGTAAGAATTACGATGGGGGTATTCACAGCATTATGCTTATTGTGAACTCCAGGACAGTTGTCTAGTGATCTGATTAAATCAGATCTGGGTGATGAAAATGGGAGCTGCTGTTTTGTTTTTTTTTTTTTTTTAAACATCCATGGGGGAAGAGCAGGTGCCATTTACTTTGCTCTTATTTAATGTCTGTTTCAGATTTCTCCAGGGCCTCTTTCCTGTCTACAGTTATTTTTAGATCTACTTACAACAAGATTTTATAGGCTGCTTTGTACCTGCATGTCATGGTTTAACCCCATCTGGCAACATAGCACCCCACAGCCACTCGCTCACTCCCCCGCCAGAGGGATGAGGGAGAGAATTTGAAGAGTAAAAGTGAAAGAAAACATGGGTTGAGATAAAGACAATTTAATAGGTAAAGCAGAAGCCACACATGCAAGCAAAGGAAAACAAGGAATTCACTCACTTCCTCCCATCAGCAGGCAGGTGTTCAGCCATTTCCAGGAAAACAGGGCTCCATCATGCATAATGGTTACTTGGGAAGACAAAATGCCAAAAGCCCAAACATCCTCCGCATCCTTCTTCTTACCCCAGCTTTTTATTGCTGAGCATGATGTCATATGGTATGGAACATCCCTTTGGTCAGGTGGGGTCAGCTGTCCCAACTGTGTTCCCTCCCAACTACTTGTGCACCCACATCCTACTCGCTGGTGGGGTGGTGTGAGGATCAGAAAAGGCCTTGATTTTGTGTAAGCACTGTTCAGCAATAACGGAAACATCCCTGTATTATCAACGTTATTTTCAGCAGAAATCTAAATCATGGCCCCATATTAGCTACTATGGAAAATATTAACTCTATCCCAATCAAAACGAGCACACTACAGCAAAACTCTACATGAGACAAAACTATAAGACTATGCAAGTCCTGTCATAAAAATAAGATGTGATAATATAAGAAGGCATCTTTTAACAGCCACACACAGACTTTTCATCTACTTCTGATTGCAGATCTTGCATCTAACCATGCATCTGCTTTCAAAAGCAGTATATACAAGAGAATACATTATAGGTAAGAATCAAACTCATCTTAAATGTAGGTCTGCCAATTTAGCTGTAGAAACACCAGACATTAATTTAAGCCCTGTGGTTCTCAGATTTAGTTAAAGGGAGGTACTAACCAGATTCAAATGGATAATTTCCACATGTACTGCGCTCATCTGCAAATATACAGCTTCTATGGGGGGTAGCTGTCTGTTATTACACAAGGGTAAGACTATTGACTAAAAATAGGCTGACCATGTGACTGATGTAAAAGGTCTTCACTTGTATTTTTATTTTTAATCAAATTTCAGTGTTTCCGTATGTTTGTCAGAATAATGGCTTATATAGTTAGGGTGGAATTAATGTCACTTAATTTAAGTGTCAGAAAGATGGTCTACATTTAAATCCATCACCCAGGCTCCTTTAAAATCAATGGAGCACAATACATGACTAATCATGCTCTGGAATTTTTTCAGATATCCAAGCTGAACAGTCTTTCAAAGATACATTCTGAAAAATATTGATTATAAAAGGATTCTAGGACAATTAGCTTGGATTTAAATAATTATCATTTAGAAGACCAATGTTAGGAACAATGGGAACAACTGCATTTTGTCTATATGCTACATTTCATGGTTAATGCAAAGCTCTCTTCAAGAACTGAAACTGAACTGACTATTTTGCTTTTCTGGTCAAAGTTGCTGAAAAACCATAAATACCTTCACTGAATCAAGCTGAGACATAAGATTATGAATGTCTGCATTTTTAGCTTGGGTATTTATCTGCTTTTACATAGCTGGATGTCATGTAAGCTTTGAAAATAGCATTACACCTTGAAATGGATCAATTCAGCCACTGCAAAACTATGTTTGGGAACAACCAGTCAAATTCTGAACATCTGATTGATTTGGCTTTTATAATGCTCCCTCATTTATTGTGTACAAATATTCACAAGGAAAGGCTTTAGCACTCTGATATGTTTAGAGAATAGCCATTTTTTTCATGCAAGTAAAGGCATTTGCAAATATTAAAAAATTATTTCTGCCAAAAGGACACCACCTACTACTGTGATCACTGCAATGGCTGATTCAGCAGAAATCCCCTTGCCCTTGGAATTCCTTTATCTTAAGTTATTTAGTGCTGCTCAATCAATTTTCAGGAGAAAATGGATCTTTTAAAAAATGACCTGGCTGCTTGCCATAGGGGAAGTTTCCCCTTTTGCTGAAGACTCAAGGTTCTTGATTTCCACCCCACCCCCCTCCCCTCTTTTTTTGGCTCATTTGACCCATTTATAACATTAAGCAGCTCCCTGGCTGACAGACAAGGCCATCTCATCATATGGTAAATGGTAATACACGCCATTACACAGTAAGTTTAAAATCACAGTCCCACTGAGAAGGCTGTGTTCAGAAATTTAATGCCCCTCCTGAAGGATATCAGCCACCAGCTAAATAAGTGAGTGGCGGAGAGCCCACCTACCCCAGCAGAGGTTTCAGAGGAATTTCTTGCACATTTTCCTTTGCATGAATGCACTTCTTTGTGTTCATTCTCTCCCATTCTATAATTACCTCTCACCCCTCAGACAGTGATTCTTTTAACCCTCCTTTCCCACTGCACTTGCAGCTTGTATGTAGAATAGTACTAATTTTTACCCATAAGAATGTCACAGTTTGACATAAAAGCATATTTAATTTTCTTCACCCATACATGTTTCTCTTTCTCGTCTGCCTGATATTTCCCCCCGTCATATCAGCATCTAGGGTTAGAGTTATACAAGCTGCCATGTTTTTCATAGTTGGCCACAGAGGATGTCTGTCTTAAAGTTTGGAGCATGGCATAGAGAGTCTCAGATTATATAAAAGAAATTTAACCTCTCTACAGGTACAGCATATGATAGCTTCTCTCAGGAAACAGTATAGCCAAATCAGGGAAGCATTGCACGCAACCCACTCATATGAGATATATACACATATATATATATATATATAGTACCTCACCTAGCCTACACTTTTTGAAAAGCATCAGGAATGGAAAGTAAGTCTGGCACCCTATGATAATTACACCCACTCAGAAGAAAAAACAGAGTGGACTCAAATGTAGGATTTTTTTAAGGATAAAAAAAATGATGGAGCTTAAGGGGAGAGGTCATTGGCAGGAGAGGTGGGGGGAAAAAGGAAATTTTGCAGTAGTGTTCACATTATAATATATATAATCTCTAGGGTATTATACAGGTAATAGTTATATTTTTAATTAGTTATGTGTTATATGTGTGAAAGTCTGAACC
Source organism: Dromas ardeola (assembly GCA_013398915.1). NCBI lineage: Eukaryota > Metazoa > Chordata > Aves > Charadriiformes > Dromadidae > Dromas > Dromas ardeola. The sequence continues at coordinate 12,798 of VYZM01019499.1, read as the reverse complement.
TTTGTTGAAAGGCAAAGTGTTAAGTTTGGATGCACTGACATGCAGTTATATGTACCGTAGCTATATTACTCTGAGGATCTGAGTTAGTCCCTTCCCACTGCTCCACACTGTGCCTCGTGGACACACCAACATGGTCAGAGCCAGCTCAGCTACCTGTTTGGAGCTGCAAGGCAACATATGAGAATGCTTTTGTATATAACACTTATTTGTGAATCCAATTGAATATGTCAGTGAGAACACAGAAAAAGAACAAAAAATAAATACATAAATCCATGCTAATATACTTATCACAGGAATTTTTATAATGCCTATCTTTTACTGGATATGTAATTTTTATATTTTTTCTACTAACTGGAGAAAAATGAAAGAGCAAAGAAAGTTTTCATGAATATCTGAAAGAATACTTCTTTCTTTTATTTTCCCAAATAAAGATAAATATGATTCTATGTACAACAGAGAAATAAAAAATGTTCCACAGGTACTTTGTCCAGCAGATTCTCTACTACTTAACCAACTCAGATGAAAGGCCCAAAGTTGGATACTTCTACACCTTGAACTGAGCTATTACAAGAAATTTGTTACCTTAAACATTATTCAATGTACACCCTAAAAAATGAAGATTTGGATAAATTTTCAATAAAGAGACAGGTATGAATCCACAATGGGCAACGGAACTGTTATTGAAGTGCAATTTCATACTTCAAACAAAAAGTCAAAGCTTTGCAACAAAAATTTATAATAGTGACCATAATATCAAATGGTTAAGGACTTACTATATTTTATTTAAGAGAACACAGTCAAACAAAAGAGGATCAGAATACCATATAGAAAGAATTAGATAATCTGAAATATTGAGGCAACAGACGTGATGAAATAAAATGGTCTGAAATATAATGTCATGAGCTTTAGGCTTTCTGTTACAAAATGAATGTCTCCGTAAGATAATGTCCTTTGAGAAGATGTATCATCTGCAAATATGGCAAGTCTAATCATACCATTGTGTAAGGATTAATGAAATATGATTTATAATCATGTGCATTGGCTTGGTCATCTTTGTTGAATAATAAGATTTTGTAATATACAAAGAAGCGAAGAACTAGACAGATGTACCTTTTCTGTATGTTAAGTGAGATCCTGAACCACAACAACATTGCACTCCTGTAAGCTCACATTTAATTTGAAATATTGGGGAGCTATGTAAAAAAAAAAAAAAATAAAAAAGGAATGTTCAAATATTTACATGAAATTTCTGAAACTTTAAACAATTAACATTTCAAATGGTAAAGATTACAATTCCAGTTATTTTTGCTTGCTCAGGTTCTAAGACTTCTTAAAAATTGATTTTAACTACATGTTTTCTTCTTGCCATAATACATAATACTATAGATTGAAGGGCAACTGCTCACTGTTCTTTTTTCTATACTATTTACAAATATAATCTCATTTTATAAGGAGAAAATTACTTTGTTCCAAGTGCAAACCATGACTTTACTTTGCAAGTCTCCTTGGAAGATTTAGCAGGAATATGTAAAATTACGAATTTCCAAGCACATTGTCAAAGTTGTAATTCAAACTTTATTGGCAATAAATAGACAAGCTCAGCATCTGACATTTTATTTAGTGGTAGACTTGATTGACAAAGTTATAAAATCCAGACAGATTCGAATTATTCCTGACACTTTGAGTAGCTATGATTTGAGGAAGTTGTTTCAGCTTCATGGTTACAGACAGATTTTGAGAAGACCTCAAGGCCAGATTTTTAAGTACTCATCATCTACAACCGGAAACAATTCTTTAAAAATATACATTTTGTCTTCTAAAGACAAAAAATGATGGGCAATACTCAGCAGCTCAAATCATAACACTCTCTACCCACTCTTCAAATGTAGTCTCTTCACAATCTGGCCAATTAATATGAGTCCTAAATTGGAGCTGATTCTTTAGAAAACCTGATCTCAATCAGAGGTGCTGAGCCTTTATCAGCTTTTACCACTTTGATGTTAATGAGATCCAGGCAAAGCCACTCTTTCTGACACCTAAAGAAGAAAAAGGAAAAAAGTTTGTATGACCAGCTGTGTTTTTAAATATTACACCATATATATGCATAAATATATATATTTATATATGTAAGTGTCCATATTTGAGAACTTTGAGAGCTTTTTGAAACTGAAGGATATAAGGATTATAATTAATTAACTGCAATAAGGCATTTGACGCAATGGAATCCAAACTGTGGTGTAAATTTGCTTCAAGAGTTAAATCATTGTGATCAATTCTTGGATTTTTTTAAACTCTGATTTTTTAGTAATTCAAGCGTTCATTTAAAAAAAAAAGCTTCTCTCTCATTTCACTATATTATATTACATCAGAATTCAAGCAAGTTGTCAGTATCTCTTCACACATTTGCACAAATACAAGTAACTAACTAACTTACTTTCAGACTAGTGGCAATGGATAATTGACTGTGAGGACAAAGTCTTGTGCCAGGAAATACTCAGAAGGAAAAGGCTTTCTCATTGCAATAGCTGGCTTGAGGGATGAGAACTAATTTGAGGCATATCCGCAAGCAGTAATTTTCTTCAAATTAAGGACTCTGACAACTTTTCTTGTCCATTCAAGACACTGTAGGATAAATTGTACTGAAACAGATTCAACACCATTTGTGAATTCCAAGCATACATTAAGAGAAAACTTGCCATTCAGAAAACTGTTCACAAAGGCTAGATCAAGCTACAGGAGGGCGAGCTGACTTAGGAGTGGGCTTAATGTGCTTTACTGCAGGACTCATGCACTTAATGCCCATCTTCCTAGCTATTAGTTCAGCAAGAGACTGGCCTCAAAATATACCCTGTACATTTAGGGACAGACATGCTTAGAGCGAGAGAGATCATAGAATCACAGAATCATAGAACGGTTTCAGGGACACCTTCCACTAGACCAGGCTGCTGAAAGCCTCATCCAACCTGGTCTTGAACACCTCCAGGGATGGGGCATCCTCAACTTCCCTGGGCAACCTGTTCCATTGTCTCACCACCTTGACAGTAAAGAATTTCTTCCTAATATCTAATCTAAATCTAGCCTCTTTCAGTTTGAAACTGTTACCCCTTGTCCTATTGCTATGTTCCCTCATAAAGAGTCCCTCCCCACCTCTCCTGTAGGCCGTTCAGGTACTGGAAGTCTGTTATAAGGTCTCCTCGGAGCCTTCTCTTCTCCAGGCTGAACAACCCCAACTCTCTCAGCCTGTCTTCACAGGAGAGGTGCTCCAGTCCTTGGATCATCTTCGTGCCCTCCTCTGGACCCGTTCCAACAGGTCCACGTCCTTCTTGTGCTGAGGACTCCAAAGCTGCACACAGTACTCCAGGTGGGGTCTCATGAGACTGGAGTAGAGGGGGAGAATCACCTCCCTTGACCTGCTGGCCACGCTTCTTTTGATGCAGCCCAGGATACGGTTGGCTTTCTGGGTTGTGAGCAGATATTGCAGGCTCATATTGAGTTTCTCATCTACCAACACTCCCAAGTCCTTTTCCTCAGGGCTACTCTCAATCCATTCTCCTGCTGCATATTCTTTCTGGACAGCATGGCCAAGTATCTGTCTATGTGTTAAAATGTTAAGCATGCTAAAGTACTCTATTCCAGGTACAGCCAGAGCTATAATAATCTGTTGAGCAAATATTAGGGGCAGCAGTGGTTAGATGGACAAGTCTGAAATACTATTGGGTTTTGTATCCATCATATGAAAACAGAATAAAAAGATTGCCTCCATCTCAAAAGTTCTACAAATAACAGATGAAGACAGACATACAGATCAAAAGACAAAGAATGTAATAATAATGGGTGCAGCCCCCCACAATCATCAAAAACTACAGAAACTGAGGAAACTAGGGAACTAAGGGAAGAAAGTGAACTACTTAGGGATCTACTTATGGAGCTAAGGAAATAATTTATTTTTCTATTCTTTGATTTTGTAACTGATTTTGTAACTTTGAGCATGGTGGGTGAAAAATATTAATGGATCAGAATATTTTACGTGCACTTTTAAAATCTGTATGGGATTTTTTCAGATAGTTACAATTACGTTAAAAACAGAGTTCATAATGAAACTTTGACAAGTCATTACCTATAACATTTGTTGACGTGTAATACACTACTACTGAGCTACACTGATGCAAATATATGTCTACTGTTTCTAGATTAGAAGTATTTCTACCATAATATGCATATTATACTGATTACAGTGATAAGAGCATCTCTAATGAAACCACTATGGACTCATCACCTATCATCTGTTTCATCTTTTAAGTATTTTCTGCAGTTCACCTACAGCTGACAGCTGCAACTTTTCAGTCACAAAAAAAAATAAAAAATTCTTAACTACTTTTTAAATGACTTTAATTAAAAAAATAGAGACAGTAAGTGGCTTCAAAACCTCAGGATTTAACAGCTCATTTTTTGCATGTTACTGAATATTTTTTATGTTTCTCAGGTATTAGGTTTTATGACTGTTTATGATTGACACGTGTTTGAATATCACACACAGTAATAGCCATGCACTGCTGTAGCCAGTCCAAAGATTCCCACAACATTTCAGAGAACAGAAATGGTGAGTCAGTACAGTCTGCCAAACCAGTACAAACATTGGTTTTGTTTTGGTTTCGTTTGTTTTTTGGTGTTGTTGGTTTGTTTTGTTTTGTTTGTTTTTTTGTTTTAATTCATAAAGCTTGAGACTAAATACAGGAAATATTAAAGAATGTTCATGTTTAGTACAGAATAAATTCTTTCATGAGGCAGGATCATATATAGATCTCATATAAAGAACACCACAATTAGTATATTTTTCAGTGAAGAACAGAACAACCTCAATCCATACAACAGTAACAGAAGAACCTGTAGTACCACTTTTTCTTTAAGGTCTTTTTTAACTTGTTTTATGATGGCATCAACTAAGAGAAAAAGAGAGGACTGCTCTATCAAGATCATCACAAGAGTCAATGTTCTGGATGAGACCGAAAGAATATTTTAGAGTTGAGCATGTAACAGGGAATGAGAACCTGGTATCATTATTGCATAGCCATTGCTCAGCTAATACGCAAAACTAACACCCTCAGAATAGAAAATGTATTTGCTATATTCATCTGATGTTGTTCATTGTATAAATATTTATTTCAAGTAGTCCACACTCTTAATATGTACGTAGAAAATATGCAATGAAAAATGTGCATATACAAAATAACAAAATACTGTTATGCAGACAAGTTGCTAATCATTCACCTTCCTTTGTTCAAATTCAAAATTTGCTCTAAATGTTGTGGATATTTTACAGATTCTGAAAAAAAGCCATCATAGTCACTTTATTTAAGCCTCAGCCACAATGTTACATACAATTTTAAACAAAAATTACTAGTAAAGAGAAAAAAAACCCACATTTACATCTTTCCTTAAAAGCACTGAAATTCACTGGAGCACAAATTATGCATAAAATCTTGTCATGAGCTAGAAGCCAGATATGAAAATGTCCCCTACCCAGAAATTAAACAGGGTACAGATGGTATAGCAAGCAAAATGCCCAATCCAGAATTCCATGTCCAAGAATTATAAACATAAATCGAATTATTAAAAAAAAAATGTTTCAGTGCAAATAATATAAGTTTAATTTTATCCCAAGGCTAGAAGTTTAATTGACTGCATAAGAGCATAACATGGGAGTTGTGGGGTGTGGAAAATATCAACCATGCTGGTATGTTTTAAATGGAATATAAATGGGAAATAGATTAGGGAGGCTGTCCAAGAGATGTTTATAATAGCCCAGATGCAAGATGACAAACGTTTGGACAGAGATTTTCCCAGCTGGCATAATAAAATATCTTTATATCTGGGGAAGTACTAGACAGTCAATAATGATATATTACCTAAAATGTTGTTCAAGTGCAAATACAGGCATAAAAGGATAAACTAGAATCCACAATTTCTTACTAAATTTAAATCTGCCGTCTTGTTCAGGAAGCACTGCCTTCCTGAAAAAGAGCATCTGGAATCTAGTACAATACCCCTGTAGGTCACCGGTGTAAGGCAGCAAAGATTCATTTAATATAGATTTTATATTAATGTGGAAACTTCCTGGGCACCAAAGGAAGTTATAAGCAGTCTTATAAAAGGAAAATAAATCTAACATAAATCTAAATCCTAGAAATCTTAGACAAAAAATTGAGCGAATACATAAACAAGCTTTCTCCTTTGCTTAAAAAAACATTGAAGTAACAAACTCTGAGGAAGCTGAACCTGAAATCTGTACAAGAATATGCAAAAAGATATACATTTTACTCTTTTCTTATATTGTTTTGAACCTTTGATTTTTGATATTTTGACTTATTGCAAGGAGCAGAGTTAAAGGGAAAAGATTTTTTTTCGCGCCCTCTGGTGGGGAAGGAAAAAAGCTCTTACAATAATGTTCTAATTACATTACAATACTTACAATAATGTTCTAATAATACTTACAATAATACTTGTAATAATACTTACAATAATGTTCTAATTTGAGGCCTCTTTTTAGTTCCACTGTTTCAAATTGCTTTATATGCATTATTGGAAAGAAAAATAAGTAGAAAACAGTATTTGCATCTTAAAACAGGAGAAGAAGGTCAGTCATCTTATGAATTCATATAGTTATGGAACAGGAAGCATTTGCATTACAGTAAATTGTGCTGCAGCCAAAAGCATAAGGAGACATGGTAGGCTTCCTTAGTTTAGTTTGTTTGTTTGTTTGTCCACCTCCAAGCATCGAAGTCTGCTCAGAACTCACTTTGAGAGATTGGATGCAAGGGCAATGGAAGTGGTGAAGCTTCACTTTGTGAAGTAGGAATATCGAACAGAACAGAGTTCTAGGAATCAACAGAGCGATAGAGACTAGTCTGTGGATAGCCAACTGGGGACTGGAGAAAGACCCACTTGTAGTGAATTTGCTTGATTGGCTTGGAAAGCTAAGGGTAGTTGCTTTCCCATTCTCAGCGGTCCACCAAAATACTGAATTCTTGAGCATTATAAGTCAATAAGAAGGAAGCAAAGGGAAGGGAAGGGAAGGGAAGGCAAGGCAAGGCAAGGCAAGGCAAGGAGCAAACAAATCATTATGTGGGTTTTTTTTATTTTTTCTTTTAAAAGGAGACCCAAGCTTGATTGCAACTGGCCATTAATACGATTAATCATTGAAGAGGAAATAGATAAATATGGAAACTGAAAGTTCATATAGGACTACATTCTGTTGCCTTTCTACACAGTTTATTTAAATATATTTAAGTGAGATAGACTATGACATAAGGTGACTGATCGTACCACAACCTTGGGTTTAAACTTTATTTAAAAAGCCTTTGACAAACAGCTATATAAAATGTGTATAACAATGGGTTAAAATTCAGAGAAGCTACAAAAATTCAAGCAAACAAGGCTTCCTAACTCCCACAGCACTGCATTAACAAGTCTGTGTGCAATTCAGATCCAAGTTCTGTTTCAGATATATTGCTTTTAAATTCTGAACCTGAATAAGTAAAGAAGGGATATGTTGAAAGCAACTAATTTTCTCTGTAGCCTTAATTCTTAAATTAAATTTTATAAATTGGATGTTATAGAATGTGTCAGTATTCAACTCTTTTAGAGCAACATGATCACACTTTGTTACATTCAGAGGATTCAACTTTTTACACAGCTAAAGGCAGTCAAAATCCATTTAATAGAAAAATATATTAACATGCATTTAGGTAAAATACAGCAAAAATAGATGAGTCATGTGATGAATTATGATACCATGCTATTTCTAACATTTTAAATGAAAGGGCACTGCCAGATAATGTGTTAAATTAGCACCTTCATCTCCACATTGCCAGTAAGTATTATTATCCAGGAAACACTTTTGAACAAGCATGCAGAAGATCAGCTAAATCTTGCATAATTTTAAATTACAGTTTCATTTTGATCACACAGAAAAACCTTGTTGTGCTTCCTCCAATATATTTGGAGACTATGAGAAATTAAGGGTTTTAGGAAAGAAATGTGATCTCTGATGTCTGGGGTCAGATAAATCTGAATGGCACAGTACTACAGAGGCTTAAATGACTCTTATGATTGGCAAATATTGGTAGAACAGAAAGTGTTCTTACTTTGTATTAGGAAAACAGAGAAGTAGGAGCTAAGAAATAGGATGAGGAAAAAATGTGTCAACATAGAGTTTTGAGGAAAATTCTCTATAGAGAATTGACTTAAAAAAAAAGTTCATGGAACATTTTTCCTACTACAAAATCCATTTAATGAAAATAAAATATTTGGTAAAATCTATTAAATATATTTTCTATTAAATACATATGCCATACTATAGTACATATTTTGCAAAATATACATTCTAATTATGTCAACATGATACGTAAGTATAGAATTATACCATAAAAGTCATATTGCTGTATTATACAAAAAATAAATCAGAGTAAATTACTTTTATGTATTATTTTTATTAGACATTTTGAAGTGCTTTTTTTGAGAGCTAGGAAGTAGAGAAATTTCCTGAGAATCTGAAATATCCTGACATCTTAACTGAAACATTTAAGACTGCTTACAGACCCTTTGTGTCAAATGAGTGCTGCAAAGATGCTGTAAATGAAATAAAAATCTAGACCTTATGAGCCCAAAAATAGAGTTAATAATTGAAACTACTTGCAGCTCCTCACATGTGGGAAGGAAATTATTATCTCTCTATTATAAGTGTGTGTTCAATACTGGCCCATAAGGAACTCAGTCTAGCAGGCAAAATAATAATTGGCTAGGACCTTATATAACACACACAGAAAACAAGAAGGTTTTCAGTAATATAGGATCAAAACTCAGAACTCTCAAAATTCAGTAACACAGTAGCTAAAACATCATTTTTAATTAGTGTGTAAAAGAAAGGATCCATTACTACAGATAAAGAAAAAGACAACTGTTAAAGCAGTTCAGGTGTCCACTGTGGATTCATCAAAGCCATTAATCTCTGTTAGAAATTTTTTTTGATGGAGCTGTTAGTTCTAAACCTGAAATGAAAGAGGAGGTCTATTATGTCATGTGCCTGAAAAAAGATGAGTTTTTGGAGGAGAACACAAAGAAACACAAACCCAATAACATACTGAGAATTGAGGGAGCTGCTTTTTCTTTGTTTTCAAGGGCATACACTAATACATGTTTAAGGTAGTTGGAACACTGATAGAAATCCAGCTCTAACATTTACATGAAGGGGTGGTGTAGAAATTCTTGTCCTTAAGCCTAGATCTTTCCTTTTTATTTTTTTTTTAATGCAGTTCCAGGGTATTGGCAGATCATATATTGTAGAGGGTGTAACAAGTTTGATGCAGAAAGACTTCAAGTAATTTTGATATGTGACAAAGGCTATTAGTTGTTTTTTTGTTGCAAATAAGTACCTGTCAGAAATTTCATGCAATCACTCAATAATAGAAAGTCCTCATAAGCTCTCCACAATACATCAAGGTTTTCCTGGGGTTTGTATACAATTTAGTACCTAGTTCCTCCCATGTTGCCCTCTGAAATGCTAGCAGCAAAATCCCTTGGAATCTCCTCCCCAAAACTGCAGGTAACATCAGCTTGCTGAGAAATCAGGCAGAACAAGTTACAAGAGATGGAGAAGGGCGTATAAGGGAAGGAGAAGGTGAACATACCTGAAAACACCAAAGATAAAGGATGAAATGATAACAAATGAATGCAACTTGAAGTTGCTCCTTACGCTCGTCATTCAGACTGGTCAACAGTTGTGGCTAAGGACACACACACTGGTTGAAGGTGGACTTAAATTTTAGTTTGATACAGTGAACCATGATAGTTGGAAAAATCTCAGTAGAATTATAACTTGTTCTAAGACATCTGAATGCAAAAATATTTCAGAAGAAATTAATAGTAAGAGTCCTCACAGAATTTAGTTTTAGAAATGCTTCCTGAATACCTAGTATGGTTTGTAGGTTTAAAACCTCATACTATCATTCTCCCGGGTTGCTTTTCCCTACACATTCGCTAGCTGGACTACATTTGCTTTGATGAATAATGATTTTTGTATGTGGATAAATAGGAAACTGCATTTATTATGGGAGTCCTTGGCCATGTTTCATCCTCTTAATCCAGCTGAAAATTTAATCTAACTGGAGAATGAAAACCACAGAACATGGGCAGGAAGCAATCAAATTGCTATTGTTTGAGGCATCTTGTCATCTTAATAAAATTTAAATATTTTCAGTCTAAATATTTCAGGGGTTCAGCTCCTTATCAATATGAAATACATGGAAAACAACCATGACAAAGAAATCACCAATGCCTTAGCCTTCTGCCTAACACTATGTGTTACCCACAAGCTTGCATGCTCTCTAGATTTATGTATGTACAGCTGTAATCCCTTGGCCCACAACATATGTACACACAGCTGTTTTACTGGCATCATGGAAACATTGAAAAACAGCTCTATTTCCCAGACTGCATTTTGTATTTATTACTTGGGATGTGACTTCCCTCACCAGACACCAGTTAACTAAAAGCTAATATTCCTCAGCCTTTCATGTTTCCATGTAGTGTGTATGTTTCCACAGTAGCCAACTGAGAAAGACAGGATGTTGTAGTGGGGAACTGTCCTCTGCACATATGTGCCAACTAGAGAAAGAGTTTAGAGAACTACTTTCCATTTCTTTCTTTTTTTTTCATTTTTTTATATAAAAAAAAAAAATTGTTTTTATTCAGATATTTCTATCAGCATCTGGAATGTCAATTCTAGTCCATTAGCCATGATCAGAAATACTCTGAATCCAAATATAAATCTGTGTTCTGCCAAAGCCAACTGTAAAAGTGTGATTTATTTTAAGTGAGAGGACCTTGTCTGGAGTGCAAATGCTCCTGACCCCTCAAAGCCGTGACAATATCTCTCCTGGTATACTACTTGATAAGTGAGAATTTGTCTGAGTAAGAAATTCAAGTAATTAAGTAAAATCAGCAGAGGTTTTGATGACATTAGAGAATTTAAGAGGTGTAGGTGGTGTTACCATAGCAAAATCCACTTTCTGCAATCTAGTTTCCTAGCTCCCTTGAGTACCTTTCATACCTTTTAAAGGAGTTGCTGATTCTTCTTACTGTTTTCCTAGCTGTGCATTATTATGTGCATTTGTAAGAAAAAAGGTTTTGTGATTGAGAGTCCATTAGTTTCTCCTTTTAAACAACATCTGAAGACAGAATCTGTGAGTGTTTTCACTTTGTTTTTAATGACAATTCATCTGGTTCCTCTAAATGTGAGGATGATGTCATAAACACTGGATTATGACTTCAGGCTGAGAATAAGCAGTGGTAGCAGATGGACTCCTGAAAAACAAAGATCCTGTTTTCATGCAAATGTTCCTAGTAGTAAAGAACAATGGAAGATAAATATTGAAAAATATATAATATAGAAACAGAATGGCTTGTAAACAGAATGCTTTCAGAGTCAGCTGCTGTTTAAGCAAAGTAGAATAGAGTGGCTCTAGAGACACATTACATGATTCAGTGTAATTACAGGCTTGTTCATGTAAGTGCATTTTATCTGATTCTAATCTGAACCCATCAATTCAGCTATATGGTGAATGCTATCCTTTGTATTTTGGAAAAAGCACCATACAGAAACACGGATGATACATCTTCACAATTTTATACAATGTTAGATGATATGACAGAAAAATGAAATACAGAAGGGATTTTCAGCACAAATTATATTGTGATGAAGACAGTTTGGAGACACTTTAAAAATATATTATCTTTTTGTTTAATTAAAAAAAAAAACCAAACCACACCCAAACACAGAAACTTACTTTGTTACCCTTTGCAATTATTTTTATTAATTTCCTTGCAGCATTTTCAGAGGTGATCTTTGATTCTTCACAGTGTTCCCAGAAAACAAAAACCTTTTGAATATTTAGACATAATTGTGTACATAGGCTATTTGTAAAGTATTTCTTTCCTAGAAAATGTCCTAACCACCAAGCTATAAATAGAATTATATCAGAGATATCAATCAAACAATCTTCACTCAATCCCTTTTAAGTGGGATGTGACAAAGGAAGAGAATATCAAAATTAATTAGGCCAGAGGAAGGAAACAAGAAGAACAATTCTAGACTAATGTATAGCTCAAACAGTTGGAGAGAGAAGTGCAGCATCTTATTTTCCTTATGTTGTGAGTGCTTTTTTTAGGTAGCATGTATAAATGGACTTGGAGACAGGAACAGGATGTAACTTAATGGCTTAAATCATATTACCTATTGCTTCTGTTTCCATCCCAAAATAATTTGAATTATTTTCTCCACCAGGAAGTTAACACTTCCCAAAGGAATGACGAAAAACAGATGCCTCAGTATGGTATGGTCTCTAGCTAGACAGAAATTTGGAGATATCAAATTGTGTCCTCTCAGGCTGAATAAAGAACTTTGGATAGAGTAGTCTGGATCAGGGAAACTGTGGGTTTCCTGTCCCGTGGCTATGTATGGAGGGTTACATTTGTGTGTAGTCATTTTTTTTTAAATTATGTAGTCACTGCTAACGAGAGGAGCTGAAAGCCACTGTGCAGCTGGAAAGCTGTGATCTGATCCCTGTCATTGAAACTTGGTGGGAAGAATCACAGGATGGGGCATCCAAAACTTCTCTAGGCAATGTGCTCCAGCGTCTCACCACCCTCATTGTAAAAAATTTCTTCCTTATGTCCAATCTAAATCTACCCTCTTTCAGTTCAATACCATTGTCCTTTCTCCTGTCACTACAGGGCTTGGTA
>VYZM01019498.1:322551-333395 GCA_013398915.1 Dromas ardeola | reverse complement strand
CCGCTCCCTGCCCCGACACCGCCCCGCCCGGGCCTCAGGCCCCGGAGGAGGGCGGCGGCACGGGGACACCCCGTCCCCCCGCCCCGGCTCGGAGGGAGGCCGTCAGCCGGCATCCAGCCTCCCTCGTCCCGGGCGCTCGGGGCTGGGGTCTGCCTCGGCCCAGCAGTGCAGGGACGAGCCGCCCAGTGCTGGGGGACGAGGCGGGGTGTGCGGCGCGGGCAACGGGCTGCTGGGGGCCTTGGCCTCCACAAAGGCCCGGGGTTGCTGGACCCCAGCTCGGAGGCCCGGGCTTCTTAGAGGCCCGGGGTTGCCGTACCCCAGCATGGAGGCCTGGGCTTGCCAAAGGCCTGGGGCTCCCCAAAGGCCCAGAGCTGCCATACCCCAGCTCAGAGGCCCAGGTTCCCCAAAGGCCCAGGACACCCCAAAGGCCTGGTGTTGCCATACTCCAGAGTGGAGGCCCGGGCTACCCAAAGGCCCAGGGCTGCTCTACCCCAGCATGGAGGCCTGGCCTCCCCAAAGGCCAGGGCTCCCCAAAGGCTGGGGCCTGCTGTACACCAGCGTGGAGGCCCGTGGTCCCCCAAAGGCCCAAGGACTGCCATACCTTGGTGTGGAGGCCTAGGCTCCCCAAAGGCCCAGGCACCCCCCTGCTGTACTGTAGCTTGGAGGCCTGGGGTCCCCAAAGGCCCAGGGGCTGCTGTATCACAGTGTGGAGGCCCAGGCTCCCCTNCAAAGGCCAGGGCTCCCCAAAGGCTGGGGCCTGCTGTACACCAGCGTGGAGGCCCGTGGTCCCCCAAAGGCCCAAGGACTGCCATACCTTGGTGTGGAGGCCTAGGCTCCCCAAAGGCCCAGGCACCCCCCTGCTGTACTGTAGCTTGGAGGCCTGGGGTCCCCAAAGGCCCAGGGGCTGCTGTATCACAGTGTGGAGGCCCAGGCTCCCCTAAGGCCCAGGGTCCCCAAAGGCTGGGGGCTGCCATACCCCCTCTCAAAGGCCCAGGGTCCCCAAAGGCTGGGGGCTGCCATACCCCCACTCAAAGGCCCAGGGTCCTTAAAGGCCTGGGGCTGCCATACCCCAGCTCAGAGGCCTGGGCGCCCCAAAGGCTGGGGCCTGCTGTACCCCAGCATGGAGGCCCAGGGCTCCCCAAAGGTCCAGGGCTTCAGTACCCCAGCTCGGAGGCCCGGGCACCCTGCATACCGTGCAACTCCTCCGTGGCTCCCACCCCCACGCTCTGCGCTTGCATCTGCCCCGCAGTGCGGCGTGTGTAGTCTGCAAGGAGCCCTTCTCCAGCTCCTCACAGTTAAATCATTTTGATCAGCGCTTGCGGTGCGACTCATTTACGTGCTGGATGTAAGGCATCAAGTTTCACCACCATTTTGGATTATGTTTTTCCATCACTGTAATTAACAGGGTTTTTTTCTTTTTTTTCTTTCATGTTGCAGTGCAATCACAGATCTCTTCTCACCAGATGGCCTGCCGTCTTGTCATAACCATTCCACGACATCTAACAATTATTTAGGAATTCTAGCGAGTTAATATCCTGCAATTTTCCTGGCAGATTTTGCCTTTTCACAAGATTGGAAATAGAGGAGAAAACGAATGTCAACGGGGAAAATAAAATAAATCGGACTTTGTTTAAAATGCTTTCCTACTGGCCCAGACAAGTCACGATATATTCAACTTTAATCCATAACATTGATTGATATGTGACAGTCTGACTATAAAAAGATCTAGAGAGGAAAGAATGAAGTGTTGAGCACAGCAAGCTAAAATGCATCAAATTAAAATGGGCAAAATCAAGGACTGCTGCCTGGTGTATGGAGAGGATACCCACCATTTCAATAAACAAGAAGCCTGCAAAGGGAGGTTTGGTTGTTAGGAAGTAGATGTGAATGGCGAGGCAGCTGATTTGGCCTCTAAACCCCGCTCTACCTCCCTGCCAAAAAAGAAAACGGCTACAGGAGGCTCGGCAGGAACATCCCTGTGTTGTGGGAAGGAAATGCTGGGTTGGGGCTGCCTCACGGGGCTCAGGGAAGGCAGGGGGCTGGTGTTGGGTGTGGGGGACCATGCATTCACGCTGTGTTGGTTTGTCATTTCAGACCTCCGTTCACTACCTCCTCTGGGATCTTCTGCCCTGCAGTCCTGAGTTCTGCAGTTCCCATATCCAGGACCCTTCCATTAGGGGTAGAAATAAGATTTCTAATAGCACTTACAGTATTTTAAGCACAACTTCCTTGGCGCAAGCATCATCTCCTCCCAGCACTTTTTCCTATCCTGCCTTTCTCCCAGAACATGTTCTTCCCATTTTCCCTCCACACCTCTGAAATGAAGGGGAAATACATGGTGTGCNTCCCCAAAGGCCCAGGACACCCCAAAGGCCTGGTGTTGCCATACTCCAGAGTGGAGGCCCGGGCTACCCAAAGGCCCAGGGCTGCTCTACCCCAGCATGGAGGCCTGGCCTCCCCAAAGGCCAGGGCTCCCCAAAGGCTGGGGCCTGCTGTACACCAGCGTGGAGGCCCGTGGTCCCCCAAAGGCCCAAGGACTGCCATACCTTGGTGTGGAGGCCTAGGCTCNTGCCATACCCCAGCTCAGAGGCCCAGGTTCCCCAAAGGCCCAGGACACCCCAAAGGCCTGGTGTTGCCATACTCCAGAGTGGAGGCCCGGGCTACCCAAAGGCCCAGGGCTGCTCTACCCCAGCATGGAGGCCTGGCCTCCCCAAAGGCCAGGGCTCCCCAAAGGCTGGGGCCTGCTGTACACCAGCGTGGAGGCCCGTGGTCCCCCAAAGGCCCAAGGACTGCCATACCTTGGTGTGGAGGCCTAGGCTCCCCAAAGGCCCAGGCACCCCCCTGCTGTACTGTAGCTTGGAGGCCTGGGGTCCCCAAAGGCCCAGGGGCTGCTGTATCACAGTGTGGAGGCCCAGGCTCCCCTAAGGCCCAGGGTCCCCAAAGGCTGGGGGCTGCCATACCCCCGCTCAAAGGCCCAGGGTCCTTAAAGGCCTGGGGCTGCCATACCCCAGCTCAGAGGCCTGGGCGCCCCAAAGGCTGGGGCCTGCTGTACCCCAGCATGGAGGCCCAGGGCTCCCCAAAGGTCCAGGGCTTCAGTACCCCAGCTCGGAGGCCCGGGCACCCTGCATACCGTGCAACTCCTCCGTGGCTCCCACCCCCACGCTCTGCGCTTGCATCTGCCCCGCAGTGCGGCGTGTGTAGTCTGCAAGGAGCCCTTCTCCAGCTCCTCACAGTTAAATCATTTTGATCAGCGCTTGCGGTGCGACTCATTTACGTGCTGGATGTAAGGCATCAAGTTTCACCACCATTTTGGATTATGTTTTTCCATCACTGTAATTAACAGGGTTTTTTTCTTTTTTTTCTTTCATGTTGCAGTGCAATCACAGATCTCTTCTCACCAGATGGCCTGCCGTCTTGTCATAACCATTCCACGACATCTAACAATTATTTAGGAATTCTAGCGAGTTAATATCCTGCAATTTTCCTGGCAGATTTTGCCTTTTCACAAGATTGGAAATAGAGGAGAAAACGAATGTCAACGGGGAAAATAAAATAAATCGGACTTTGTTTAAAATGCTTTCCTACTGGCCCAGACAAGTCACGATATATTCAACTTTAATCCATAACATTGATTGATATGTGACAGTCTGACTATAAAAAGATCTAGAGAGGAAAGAATGAAGTGTTGAGCACAGCAAGCTAAAATGCATCAAATTAAAATGGGCAAAATCAAGGACTGCTGCCTGGTGTATGGAGAGGATACCCACCATTTCAATAAACAAGAAGCCTGCAAAGGGAGGTTTGGTTGTTAGGAAGTAGATGTGAATGGCGAGGCAGCTGATTTGGCCTCTAAACCCCGCTCTACCTCCCTGCCAAAAAAGAAAACGGCTACAGGAGGCTCGGCAGGAACATCCCTGTGTTGTGGGAAGGAAATGCTGGGTTGGGACTGCCTCACAGGGCTCAGGGAAGGCAGGGGGCTGGTGTTGGGTGTGGGGGACCATGCATTCACGCTGTGTTGGTTTGTCATTTCAGACCTCCGTTCACTACCTCCTCTGGGATCTTCTGCCCTGCAGTCCTGAGTTCTGCAGTTCCCATATCCAGGACCCTTCCATTAGGGGTAGAAATAAGATTTCTAATAGCACTTACAGTATTTTAAGCACAACTTCCTTGGCGCAAGCATCATCTCCTCCCAGCACTTTTTCCTATCCTGCCTTTCTCCCAGAACATGTTCTTCCCATTTTCCCTCCACACCTCTGAAATGAAGGGGAAATACATGGTGTGCGGTTAACAAGGTAAAGAGGAGATGTGAGACAGAAGCAGACAAAAGAAAGGAAAAGGGAGCTCATAAATAATGTTAGTGTATTCAGGGAACAGTAATATTTACCGCACATTTGTGAGCTAATAGGTACTGTATATTTGAATTTTGGGTAATTTGTTTCTGGAAGCTCAGGGGACTGAGATGGACAAGCGAGCCTACCGCATGTGTTCAGCAGGGAATAAATGGAGATGGGAGTGGTTACAGAGCAGTTCCTGCTCTTTCATATTCGCGCAAATCTCTTGTGTAAAATCAATAGGATCAGAATTTCAATCAATAAGTTTCATTTCAATGGTTCTAGCCAGAGGGCATTATGGAAAGTGCCGTATAGGAAAAGCACAATCAAGAAATCCAGAGGCAGTGTCCTCATGAGATGGCTGCATTTACTTCCCATCTTCTCCAGGAGCTTGCCAGCCTTGGGGTCATATTGGGGTACTCTTCCGAGGGTTTTACTCAGGGAATTAGTCTTTTGTATCAGCCTCTGGCTACTCATTATCTGACGAGTTTGTAGCCTGTGCCTTCTGCCATGGAGAAAATGGCAGGAAATGATCTTCTGCTTGACCAGTGTGGAGTCCGCACTCAGCCCTTTGTCCCTCATACGTCCCCGTCACCACACGAATACCTGCTAATTTCTTTCTTAAGGGAAAATCAGAAATGGGCAAGTCTTCTCCTTGCTCTCTCAGCTCTTGGAAAGATTCAGGAGAGCAGCTGTGAAACTGAGCCATTTTTGAGGCATTTTTATGCTGCTGCTAATTGAGCAGAGCTGGTAGAAATGTTTCCTTTGAAATTTTCTTCGAGGGAAATTTCATTTTTTGAAAAATCTGCTTATTCATGGCAGACGAACTTGAAGAACTTGAAAAGAAGAAGGCCTGCCTCCCCCACCAAACAATCAAAATACGTCCCAGCCTACTTGGCTTTTGAGATAAATATGTTGGGGTTTGTTGCTGAAAATTATGTTTCCATTTTTCAGAAGCTGACAGAAGTCCTCTCTTAATAAAAAGTGGTTGCTGGCAGTAACAACTTCAGATGAAAATAAGCTGCTTTTTTTTTTTTTTCTTAAATGTGACAGAGCCTCTTCATAAAAGGTGGGGAGGAGAACCTTTTCTCTAGCCATCCCTGCGATTAAATGATTTCAGTCGAGGTGCATAAAGAACACTCTTCTTTCTGCTTGGACTGTTACCTTTAACAAACCAAAGAGTCAGCGGCGTATTTTAAACCAAAGTCCTTATTCTTCTGTATCTCTGTTCTGTGCCTTTGCACAACCAGGCTTCTTTCTGCAATCGGTTTTCAACCATTCTGCTAGAAAAATTAGTCCGAGAGTAATTTCTTTACGAAGTGAAGGGTGGTAACAGAACTGACAGGTGCCTCTGAAAGACTGTGCGTTGTGGTTTTGGCCAAAGTGCTGTTGCGGGACAGATGATGACTTTGTCATCTGAGGGGTGTTGTCTTCCTGCGGGTGATGGGTGTCTCTGTTGATTCTCCTGGCTGCATCCAGCCTGGGCAGAGATGTGCCCTCCAGCACACCTCACCTCACCCCAGGCTCTGACTACCCAGGTCAGGGGGTTGTAGAGTGCTCTGCCTTTCCTCCAGCCCAGGCATCTTGTTTTCTTTCCCATGGAAAGAGAGGAGGTGGTGTGACGAGGCATTAGCCAGGGAGCACATCTGGACTTAGGGGAGCCTTTCTGGGTCTCACAGTCCAGACATGGCCAAACGCCTTTTGTCCTTGGATGCCACCAGTGCATGCCTCACAGCTTTGCCAGGAGGTGGTAAAACGGCAGGGGGGAACTACCTAGTGGACCTCAGGAAAGATGGATCTTTGTTTTAGAGTCCCACGGCTACCACAACACTCCCACCGCCCCAACTGAAACTGCAATAAGATTGGAGGGAGCAGCACGTTGGATCCCGTCCCAGTAATTAGTTGATATTGCTGGTTCAGCATCCCCCCCGGTGTACTGGTGGGTGGTACGAAGAGGGAGTGGGGCGAATCCAGGATGAGACAACCGTAGGAGGCAAGCCGCAATGCATTGCAGCTTGTCTTTCCCCTCCGACTTCAGGATTGTTCCATCCAATCTATAATCTTATATTCCTTCAGTAGGGTTTTAATGCACATGCTAATGGCACGGCCACCGATCCCATGGAGAGGCAGCAATGCATTCTAGCAGATCTCACCATTAGGAAGTTTTCCCCAGATATTCAGCCTAATTTTTCATTCTTTAAATTGATGTCAATTACCCCCCAGCTAAACCTAGTTATGCAGTGGAAGACAGGTTTAAAATACTGAATGATCTCACTAAATTGGAGAAATGGACAGAAATCAATACAATGAGAGGCAATAAGAACGCCCATAAAGGTTAAGTGGTTGATGGAGGAAGGATTAATGAAATGCGCAGATACTAGGTCAAATTGCAAATATCCTTACTTCACTCTTACTCGCTCCGTACCCCACAAATACGTTCTACTCCAGCAAATAAAATGAGGAAGCACCTTAGAGTTTGACTAACGACTTGGAGAAGTAGAGACCAGTATCTCTACTGGTGTGGGAAGCAGAGAAGGTGCGGGGTGGGATGGGTTTATTGTATGGAAAATTGGCATCAAAACAAGAATGGGATGTTTTTAAAAAAAAAAAAAAAAACAACAAAAAATAACCTGTGGAAAAGAATATGACCTGCATTATACTTGGTGTCAAGAAGCTGGGTAGCCTGACCAAGTTTAGAGAAATGCTGAAAATCCTACTTTTCTTGTTGGTTTTTCATGCCTGTCTGGGTGGATGATGATAACTAACAGGGCCAGGGAGTCACTGAGAGCTTCTGTCTTGCAACGAGGTGGAGTTTTTGGGCTAGGGCTTATGGGGCTAGAAATGTTTGCCATCTGGAGTGGCAGTGGTTAACTCATTTGCACAACAGAGAGATACAACAGCTTGTCTTCAAAGCACTTAGAACTAACCTTGGAAAGTTTTGCGTTCAAATCTCCCATGCCAGGGAGAGGAGAACAGGGAGAGACTGGGATGTATTCAGGGGAAAGTAACAAATTCCAGAGGGAAGATCTGCCGGGGAAGCCGAGGGGAACCGCATGTACCAGGGCTGGAGGAGCTCCTGGAGCTGGTCTGTCTACCAGTCCCAGGAGATGCAGCTGAATGCAAGCATTGCTTAGTACCGTGGCTCACACCAACGATTTCCCAAGGATCCACATCAGTTTTTGCACAATAAAGGTTTTTCTTATATAAAATTAAAGGTTTCTACTACTTCTTGTGAAAATAAATTTATCATGTGGCCTGACATAGGACATTACCTCAGTCTGCAGAGAGCCCCAAGTTATGGCCTCCCAAAGTGAGAAAGAACTTATCAATGACCCTTAACGAGGTGGGAACTCCTCTCCCTTTTCTGCAGTGACTTTCACTTCCATCTCTAAGGACACTTAGCAGTGTCAATGTTTTCCATTTTCCAGTGGTTCAGGGACACATGGCAGATAAAGGCTTGTAGGCCTAAAAAAAATAAAATCAGAAGCTAAACGATTAACTGTTTTGCTGCTGATCATTGAGAGGAAATCAGTACAGATTCCCTTGTGGGTATTTTCATTGCTGGGGACAGGTTTATATAAAGGTGCATCATTTTTTGTCCCTTCATCTGATCCAATTTCTGCTTGCACGGCACTGCGGATATCCATACGTCGGTGGTGATGTGAGAACCTAAATGGAACAGAGCTAGAAGTGGGGAAGAAGTTCTGTCCCCTTTCTGCAGTAAGAAACATATAATAGCATGAATGATTCAGCAGGTGCTGAAGGTTACTTTTCAAGGTTACTTTTCAAGTAACCTTGAAAAGCCACGAAACCGAAGCTATACAACATTGTCCTTCAGGCAAGGGTGAGGTGGTGCCGAAAATGAGACAGGGTAGCTGACCTTGGCTTGGGGCTTGAGGAGGACAAGGACCCCGTCAGCCCTTTACCGTTCCTATTTCCGCAATATCAAGGGTGATGATTTAGTAGGAATGAGATAATTCCTGCCGTGATCCAGGAGCGCTGGTCAGAGACGTAGTCTTGAGTCCTCTGTGTAGGAAAATCAGTCGCCGCTTGGTCTTGATCAAACCAAGCTTAACCTTCAGCATTAAGCATTCAAGCACAAACACGCGACTGATTGCTTACGAGTGTCATTTCGTCCAGCCGCGGCCGTCAGATGCAAGATTTGGATAGACAATTTGAGCAGCTCCATTTGCAGCACTTCAGGAACATTCCTGTTTTTATATAAATGCGATCCAGAAACCTTGCAGCTCTCACGCACACAGGTAGTCCTGATGAGTGATCTCACTGAGGAATGCTAATTCAGCCCCTGAAAACATGAGCGTGTACTTACTTCGCAGCTCTCAGAAGCTAACTCAAATATACCGTTGGTTACATACAACTCCTGCCCTTCTCCTCTGCAAAAACCTTTTGGTGGTTTTTTTTTGTACAGAATTATCACATTGTTCTGCTATTAGAAATACGTGGTAAAATATTTAAAATAAGCCTCAGCTTTACCAAGTGTTATTTCAGTGTCACGCAGCGCTTCCTGACTGCAAGTACCGATGTGATTGACGGAGGCTAGCTTTAGCTGACAGAGGCTATAATCAGGGTAGGAAAAGTGACACTCCTCCAGTGCGGGATGAATAATGGGGATCATCCCTCACCTTTGATTTTGAAGAGAGCCTACAGAGACTGGCTGTCCTTGGCTGAAGTTAACCTTTGTGAGCATCTCTCACGACGGTGTAAGCCAAGGCCTTGCTTTCGCTGGGAGAGGATGGGGGAGAACAAATTCTGCACATGCGAAACAGGCAGTGTTATTCCGAGAAGGTGATATTGGGGGAAATGACATCCCCATCAAGGATGAAACAGTACCCGAAGCAAACTCTGTGTTTGGAGTATCAGCGCACTCAGTTCATATCCAAATATTGGCTGGATGCTAAACCTGATCCAGGTTCAAAAAGCAGGAAGGAAAAAGTCATGGAGAAAAGATCCATCAAAGGTTATTAAATGCACGAAATTACTGCCTCTGGCTGACGATGTCCCCAGGTGACAGGCTGTGAGGCGCTGCGAGCGCGAGAGGAGAGGGCTGTCGTAGGTGTGCCTTGCTCGTACACCTACCCTCCTACCGCAGACCCCATTGGCCTCGGTGAGAATCGCGGAGACTGGGCTGGGCAGCCCCTCGGTCCAGCCTGGTGTCACCATCCCGACCCACCGAGTTCGGCCGTGGCCAGGAAATGCTGTGAAGCTTAGCAGGAGAGTGCATCTCCCTCCAGGGCTGCTGGTGGCTCTTCCTCATGGCTTCACCAGGCGGCAGCAGCAAAACCCCCCCTTGATTTCAGTGGTGTCGGAAGCGTAGCATCTGGCCAGCTCAAGAGAGGTTCTGCATGAATGATTAAGATGTTGAAAAATATAGCCCCTTCCAGTCCCTCAAGGGGCTCCAGGAAAGCTGGGGAGGGACTCTGGATCAGGGAAGTGAGCCATGGGACGAGGGGGAACTGGGTTAAACCAAAAGAGGGGAGATTGAGATGGGATCTGAGGAAGGAATTCTTGACTGTGAGGGCGGTGAGCCCCTGGCCCAGGTTGCCCAGAGCAGCTGTGGCTGCCCCATCCCTGGAGGGGTTCAAGGCCAGGCTGGACGGGGCTTGGAGCAACCTGGGCTGGTGGGAGGTGTCCCTGCCCAGGGCAGGGGGGGTGGATCTAGATGATCTTTAAGGTCCCTTCCAACCCAAACCATTCTATGATTCTATGAAAATGCATCATCATAGCGTGAAGAATGCAGACTTCTGTAGTAGCCCAGTTTTTCTGAGCTATATGTGGCTGCTGCCCGGACCAGAAGATCCCAGGTTTGGCTGAAAATGCTTATTCTGTGGCTGAAGAAGTGTTTGTCAAATGTACTGCATGAATTCCCTGATCTGCCAACAGAGCTGTGTCCAGGAGCTTTGGGTGCTGGGGTGGGATCGCTGGCAGCATGCGTCGATAGTTCAAGTGAGTATTAAGCTGGCTGCCTCTTGCTTTCTCTCTCCTTGAATTCTTTGTGGAATGTTTTATCCTTTTCTTCACCTCCTACACTGTTGGGGACACTTACACTGAATTATTAAACACCTGCCCTATTCCACCTTTCAGCAGAAGGCGACGTGAGACATAGATAGTCCTATAGTTTGTTGTTCGTGTTTGAGATGTACAGCGTTGTGTAAATGTTAGTTATTTAATTTTTTAGTCTTTTAGTAATTTATTTAGTACTTATTTTATTAGTTATATTATTTAGTTATATATTATATATTATATATTATATATTATATATTATATATTATATATATATTTATATATATATAATTGTTATATTGTTTAGTATTTTAGTAATTTATTAGTAAATTAATAGCTTATTGATTTTTTTGAGTAGACCACCTTTGGAAAAAGGTAGATGATCCCTTAGCATATACACAAGAACAGCGTTTCTTTCTACCCTCTCTCCTTTTCTTTGCTTGGTATGAAGAACAAAATAGGTCAATGACAGGGGTTTTTTTGAGTACTGAA
>VYZM01019498.1:308105-322152 GCA_013398915.1 Dromas ardeola | reverse complement strand
GAGGGATCTCTGCCTGCTCAGGTCCTCAAGTGTCATCAGGCGAATTAAATGTGCCTTGCCCTCCCATGAGCCATGTGTATCTTAGCACCTCGTCACTAAATAGTAAAGCTAAAGCCCAGCAAGCAACTGAGGATATATTCTGCGCAGTTTTGACACGAAAAAAATAGTGAGGTCATGTAATTCCTCTATCCATTGTAGGCAATCGGTCATATGACTGGCTGGCTCAGGAATAAATGCAGTTTTAATCTCCTACCGAAGCCTACAGCAATCCATTCCCAGTGAATCCCAGCTAAATGAACAGAGATAATGGATGTATTTGAGAAAAAAAAAAAAAAAAAATCTGCTCGCGAGCGTGGCTACGCTGCTGGGCAAAGGGCTTGCTCCGCTCCCGCTCTGAGCCGGGGCTGGGCTCGGTCGGACGGGCAGGACCGTGTCCATGGGCGCCAGCCTGCCGGGGGGTGTTCCGTCATCACCTTCTGCCTCCTCTGGGCAGGGCAGCGTCGGTTGCTGGGTGATGCCAGCGCCGAACGGCAGGACAAACACATGCTCCTGTCGCTGGGCTGGCCCCGGCGGGGGCCGGCAGGGCCTAAATCTCTGCCTGCTTTTCTCTCGGCTTGCGAGAACCTCAGCCCCGTGCCGTATTCTCCCATCCCGGCCTCAGCGGAGCCACGGTGAAACTGCAGCGCGTTTTCCTGGGGGATGCAAGAGAAGAAGGAAATTAAGCTGTTCGTTACTGCCAGGAGGGTCACGAAGAGAACGCCAGATCCTGGGTGCCATCTTGAAAGGGGCTGCTCCCTTCCCTAGAAATAGTCTTTACAATTTCTGTTGCAATGCTGCAGGGAAATACACGCCAAGTCCTCAAGGCGCAGTAATAGGAATGCACTGCAGGAAACAGCAGAACAGGGCACCGAATCCTTAAATACATACAGACTTATCAAGCGGTTTCCAAATCCCTTGGGTTACGACCACAGCGGTCCCTGCTGGCTCCCTCCTAAAATCTCCGTCTGGTTCCGCTTGGCACACGGGGAGAAGGATGGAGCATCTCTGAATAACTGTTGTGATTGTACTGGCCAGCTGGAGGTCCAACAGCGTTCAGTACTTTATAGGGAAAAGTGGAAAAGCCTTGTCTGAAGAACATCTTAATCTGTGCAAATCCCAGATGTCTTGAGATCCTTCTCCAGGCCCTGTTTTACACTTCCTCTTTTCTTCCCGCTATGTTTTGTCTCCGGGTTTTTTCTCCTTCTCTCTTAACTGCCTCTCCTCATTTCATTCCACGCTGTTATTCCCAGGTTTCTTTTCCGGCCCCTGTTCCCGCTCCCTTTTAGAGAGCATCGGGGATAGCTGGGAAGATGTCTGCGACCCACGGACAAGCAACCTCCACTGTGAGTAATGACATCAGCTCTCGCTACGCAGCGACACAGGGTGCTGTTGCCGCCTGTTAAACTCAAACCCTCCTTCGGGAGCGTGTCCTTGCAGCCTAGGAAACTTTTATCTTCCAGAATCCTCTGAAGCCCCGCTGGAGTCTGAGTTTTCTTGCCTCGAGAGCAAGCTCAGGGGGGTTGGTGGTGGTGCCGAGGCGCGATGCCGTGAACCTGCGGGTGCCCGGCACTGGTCCCGTGTGCTGCCGGCGCTGCCGGGAAGCCGCCGGGAGGTGGTGAGACAGGGTTTTGTTTGCACAAGGCTGGGCGCTGCGGGCATCGCAAGGGCAGGACTTCAGCTCGGCTCGGAGCAGGGCACACCCCGGCAGAGGGACGCGTCCCCCCGCCCCCGTGAGAGGGGGAAATGCGGGTGGAAATGTCATTTATTCGGGGCTGACACCAACACACCTGGTCGTGTTCCCCCATGAACACGATAGCCTGAGAAGAGCCTTTCTCCTTGTGCGGCGCTGAGGTGGAACCAGGTCTAGGGAGCAGCAGGTTCTCAACCCCCTCGCTTCGGGTTCCCGGAGAAGCCCGTCCTCTGGGACAACCGCAGAAGTGCTGGTTTGTGTCACGCCGGCCTACGACCACGGCGTTTCGGGAAGGAGCAGCAGGATCTGCGTCCTAGGTTTCCTTGCCAGGAGGTTTGCCCTGTTGATGTCCCGGTGGTGGTGGTGGCCCTGCCTGGGCACGGTGTAAGGGCCAAGTGGCCGTTTTCTCCTGGCAAGAAGCATCCAAGGCAGCTCCCGTCTGTGCGATGCCTTTGCTGATACCAACAGTTTTGCTTTTCCCCTGTGGCAGGACAATCTTACCTTGGTTGGCTGGGCTGTGTCGGGAGAAGGAAGCTGAAGGGGTAGGAGTTATCTGAAACTCCCACTCATCCGCCTGGTACATTGCTTCCCTTGCAGAATATTCAGCTTTCAGGCCGTGGAGACTGCATCAAGCTTCATCAGCTGATGTTGAACGTTTTTGAAGTTTCAATTGCTTCCTTGCCTGTGATGGAGCTATCATTTTTATTGCTTTGGTTGCTTAGGCAGGGAAAGGGAGAGATGAACAAATCAGTACAGCCCTCTTGAATTAGGATTGATTTTCATGAATTCTTCTTGTTGATTTTGAAACACAATTGTTTCTAAAACATTTAATTGATTGAGGTTTTTTTTCCTCCTCCTTTCTTTTCAGCAGCATTTGTCCTCAGCCATTTGCCACTGCTGGGAGAGGAGGGCCGGGGCGGGGGGTGGAGGGGGGAAGAAAATAAGCTCTGTGTGAGATCAAGATTTCAATGCATTGCACACCAAAACATTTGTTGCTATTTACTTTTAAAAGTGCCCTTCTGAGGCTGCAGGGCTAGAGCTGCCATCTGTTCGGGATTACGCTTCGGAACTCCTGGTTTCTCTGCAAACCTCCCACCCGGCGCGGCTCCGTCTGCCGAGGGACGGGGTGCTGGGAAGGGGGACAGGGTGCTGGGAAGGGGGTGGCCGCGGGGGGAGGCACCTCTGCAGCCGGGTCTGCGGTGCTGGCCGGGCTGCCAGGGCACCACGGGGATGGAACAAGATTCCTGTTTGCGATGGTGACTCCGGAGCACATTTTCTGAGGTTCACTGAGATGCGACTTGTTTGTTAAAACGTAAGAGGACCAGGACAGGAGTGTTGCTGTCCCTCTCTGCCCTTTAGGCAGACATCAGGGTGATTTGGAGGTGCTGGGGCCCCCACGAGAGCCTCTGCCGGGTTCGGCTCCTGAGCTGCAGGGAGTGATGCCAAGGCAGGGCTTTTCAAGGCGAAGCTGGAGAACAGCAGCCCCCGCAGCGGCAGGAGTGTAACCACATCCCGGAGCCCATTGCGCAGGCAGGTGCGAGCATCTTCCAGGGCTGGAAATCCCTCCGGCAGCATGTGTGTTTATCTGTTATGGTTTGAAGAATCCATAGCAATTTATTGTCATTTAGACAATTGTTCTCTCACCCGATGAGCCCTCCCCACCCGGGAAGAGGAACTAGGAAAAAACAAGGAAACCCAAGGGTTGACATATAAACAGATTTAATAGAATAAGACTAAATAATTCACATTAATGACACTAAAGAACCGGTATCGATCCCGATGCCGATATAAAACACACGAGGACTGTACCCAGCCCGTTCCCCAGCAGAAGCCGTGCCCTCCCCGCAGGGACAGCCGATGTGGGACCCTGCGAGCGCTGCGGCTGCGGGAGGAAGGGAAGGGCTCAGGGCTCCGGCACCGGGGCCAGGAGTGCTCAGGATGGCAGCCAGCGAGGGAGGGAGAGAGAGAGAGAGAGAGAGAACTCCTCAGGAAACTTTCTGATTTCTATGGGATGTGCCCTTCGTGGTGTGGAATAACCCTGTTGGCAGCTTGGGGCAATGCCCGGGTCTCGCTCCTCCTCGTCCCCGCACCTCGAAAACACCGAGACCTTGAAACCCGCACCCCAGAGCTGGCGATAAAGTCAATATTTTCACCAATTCAGACACCAGACCCTTCTAAAAGTGCAGTTTTCCCAGGCATTAGAAGAGAAATCCGTCCTGTGTCGCTCTACCCAGGACACCGTCGCTCGGTGACTCCACTGAGGTGCAGGCTGCGCCTGCCTTTGTGCCTGGGGAACTGTGCGATTCGGTGCCAGAAGCGTGAGCTTCCGTTGCCGGGTGGTCTTTTTCTCTCTTTTCCAAAATGGGCTAAACAGAGTCTCTGGGCTTTATTTGACAAGAAAGAGGATCAGCTCCTGTTGCCAGACCTACAGACGCTGCTCTAAACACACAATTGTCACTGTCTCCAAGAGGCTCCACCACTCCCTGCGGGCGCTGGGAAGCTGGAAAGTCTCGGTGACCGGCCACAAACCCACTGGAGATGCTGGCTCAGTGCACAGCATTTCCGTCCCTGCTTGGCTCTGCCTTGCAGGCTCCCATGGCCACAGATGCTAATTATTAACACGACAATCGTCGCCTTTGCAGCCGTAACTCTGCCGGTCTCTCCTGTACCCTGAGCCCATCCCAGCTCCGACGTCGCTGATGTGACAAATGGTTGTGCCACGCAGGAGCCTGGAGGTGGGTCTGTATTTACCCGCCTCGCAAATCAACAAGGCGAGGTGCCGAGGAAATAGAGGCTGGAGCCAGGGCATGGCTCGAGCAGGCGTCAGGGAACCTCAGCCCAGGTTTCTGCTTGGTTCAAGGGGTCCCAGTTTTTCCAACACCGTCTCCTGGGGTCAAATGTATGAAATTGCTCAGAGATGTGAAAAACGAGCAGGTTTTTTTACAAGTATTCAGCAAACAAAAGCTCTCGTTGTGCCAAGGCGGTGCAGACGGGGGAAACTTGTTTCTCTGGGCCTGATTTTGGATGCTTTTTTACGTTTTTGGACATGTGGGCTTGGACACCTGGGGGGAGCTCTGATTTATGGCAAATGCAGGAGGCAGAGCGGCTCCTCCGGGTCCCCACTATGTGCTCTGAGTCCCCAGTACCCTTCTGCTACAGAGGCTAAATGAATCTGCTCGCCTAAATAGTCTATTACCCGGATTTGTAAATACAGCTAGAAATAAACACAGCTGCCCCCCTGCAGTGCTGCCTCCAGCGCTGGGGCACCAACAGCAGAAAAAGACGGAGCTGTTGGAGCGGGGCCGGAGGAGGCCCCGGAGATGCTGGGAGGGCTGGAGCCCCTCTGCTGGGAGGACAGGCTGAGAGAGCTGGGGGGGTTCAGCCTGGAGAAGAGAAGGCTCCGGGGAGACCTTCCAGCCCCTGCCAGTCCCTCCAGGGGCTCCAGGAAAGCTAGGGAGGGACTCTGGAGCAGGGAGGGGAGCCATGGGACCAGGGGGAACGGGTTTACACTGGAAGAGGGGAGATTGAGCTGAGATCTGAGGAAGGAATTCTTGGCTGTGAGGGCGGTGAGCCCCTGGCCCAGGTTGCCCAGAGCAGCTGTGGCTGCCCCATCCCTGGAGGGGTTCAAGGCCAGGCTGGACGGGGCTTGGAGCAACCTGGGCTGGTGGGAGGTGTCCCTGCCCAGGGCAGGGGGTTGGAACTGAATGATCTTTAAGGTCCCTTCCAACCCAAACCATTCTATGGTTCTATGAAATAATAAACTTTCTAGTCTGCCAGAGTTTAAACTCCTGAGTGCTTGTGCAGTTTTTAAAAATTGCCCTGATGCTTCTCAGCGACTTTGGTAACTTAAAGAAATACATTCTCTGTTACGCTTCTCACCTATTTACTTACACTGCCACTGCACCCAAATGATTTGCAGGGTTAGCAAAGAGGCACGCCAAGGTCCGTGAATGGCACCGTCACCCATTATAGCAGTGCTGCCGTTTGGAGGGTCTCTTCTAGCTTGGGATAACCCAGGCCCTGCGATCTCCCCCCACCGGGGCGGCAGAGCAGGCTCGGGCATGCCCGGGGCTAGCACCCGACGTCCAGCAGCGAGCCCCGGGGAGAGGGTTTGGTTTCAAAGGCTGGGGCAGGCAGAAATCAATGGGATTCTCTGGTTTGGCTCTCAGCTCTCAGCGGGAAGGAGCTGCTCTCCATTTGGCGTGCGCAGTACAGCTGCTGCCGTGGAGCCCGGGGACGGGCTCATCCAGCTATTTCGCTTCATCCACACACCGGATTTTTATCGGTTTATCGCTAATCACTTTATATAAGCATGGTGGAAACATATGCAAGGTTGGGCATGTAGAGGTTTTGCACTAGTTTAGCCATGTTGACTCGGAAGAGAGTTGCTATTAACCCGGTGCAGGGTTTGTGAGAAGCTGGGGACGGGGAGGAAGAACTTTGCTCCTCTCCTGGCCAGTGCTTCGAGGTGCAATCGTTTCGCAGAGCTACTCTGGAGCTAAAATGCATATAAGACCTTCTCTGTTCCTCTAGGAAGATATTTTTCCCCTCTCTGCCCGTGTGTTGGTAGGATCTGGACTGAAAGTGTGCCAGTGCTCTTCCAGATAATATCGCCAAAAGCAGAGGAAAGAAATAATGAACTTCCCCCGTGGGTCCCTGGGGACTTGCAGGCTCCTGGTGACTGCAAGGATGCTGGCTGCGGGCAGAGCGGGAGGCAAGGGCTGCCTTGACAGCACTGGGCTGGGAAGGCACCGGCCAATTTTTTTTTCTCGGTTTAATCACATCAGGCAATGGAGCCGGCAGCAAAGTGTGTCACGAAGAATGTAAAATATTGGCGGTGTCCCAGGCCTTTCCGTTAGGGCTGGGTTTCCCGTCTCCTCTCCCTCCTTCCTCGGGCCCGTGTTGCTGCTGCGCTTTTCTTAAGAATTAAAGGTATGTCAGATTCTGGCTTCTGTCAGGTCTTGGTGCTGTTAAACCTGGCGAGATGCTGCGCCGCAGCCCAGGAGAGTCTCAGGGAATTTGCTAAGGTTATGAAATCAAGGCTCGGATTGTAATAGAGAATTAATCTTTTGAAATTCCCCTTTAGCCCGCACAGTTCTGACCATCTCCATATTAATATTTAAGTGGGTTTTATAAGCTTGCTTGAAAAAGCGGGGCTGAGAGAGGTGGGATAGATCATCTTCTCCTTGCTGGAAAACGGCACTGTTTAACCCTTTGGATCCAGTACACGTGGCTGGAGGGAGTGGGATTTGCTTTTTGCCGAAGACTGAGGTTCAATTTGGGAGGCGCGTGGGAGATCATAGAATCATCATAGAATCATGAAATGGTTTGGGTTGGAAGGGACCTTAAAGCCCACCCAGTGCCACCCCCTGCCCTGGGCAGGGACACCTCCCACCAGCCCAGGTTGCTCCAAGCCCCGTCCAGCCTGGCCTTGAACCCCTCCAGGGATGGGGCAGCCACAGCTGCTCTGGGCAACCTGGGCCAGGGGCTCATCACCCTCACAGCCAAGAATTCCTTCCTCAGATCTCATCCAAATCTCCCCTCTTTCAGTGTAAAACCCTTCCCCTCGTCCCACGGCTCCCCTCCCTGCTCCAGAGTCCCTCCCCAGCTTTCCTGGAACCCTGGAGGGACTGGCAGGGGCTGGAAGGTCTCCCCGGAGCCTTCTCTTCTCCAGGCTGAACCCCCCCAGCTCTCTCAGCCTGTCCTCCCAGCAGAGGGGCTCCAGCCCTCCCAGCATCTCCGGGGCCTCCTCTGGCCCCGCTCCAACAGGTCCACGTGTTTCTTGTGTTGAGGACTCCAGCACTGGACGCAGTACTCCAGGTGGGGTCTCCCCCGAGCGGAGCAGAGGGGCAGAAGATGAGACACAAGTCTGGCCTTTCCCATTCCAGGCTCACAGTGGGGTGCTGGGTCAGCGCACCAAGGCTGACCACCATGGTGTTTTGCAGCCTTGGACATTTTCCATCGAAAGCTGGGCTAGCAGACCCCGCACAGAGGCCTTCATGGAGCTGCACGCCCTATCCAACCCCTTGCTCCACCAGCACCAGCAGCACAGCCAGATTTAGCCCTGCTCTTGCCGTGCAGCTGCTAGCTTGGCTGAGGATTCAGCAACAATTTGGGCAGAGATCAAAGGCTTCATCAGAGAACAGTGGTGCCATTACTTCCACTTGGTCTCCAATCAAAACGACACAACCTATCAGCAAGTCTCGCTGGAGGGACGCACAGGGTGGCGAATCCTTTCCTATTTCTTGCTGCCGATGCTTAGGAGGTGCTTTTGATTTCCGGATGCGCGATCGCGTTCCTTCAGTTGTCAGGCTGTGTTTAATTATTTAATTAGTCATGCGAATTTCGCTGGAAGTTTTTTGTACATCCGAGTTGTTACTCTGGCAATTAAAAGGCGGCTTTGATGAGCTCCTCTTGCGGCGCGTGGCGCTGGGGAGCCTGCTCAGCAAGGTTGGGATGGGGTGGGTGGTGAATTGATGCAGGAGCTTTGCTTTCTGGCTCCTTGAGGGAGCATGGAGGGTAGGGAGAGGAGGGCCCTCACCCCGGCGGGACAAGACCCCACACCAATTTGCACGCTGGTGATTTAGCAGCACTTGGGAAGCTGAAGATAACAAGCAATATTAGTTTCTGCCAGAGTAAAGAGATGGCCTGGGGCACTGC
This sequence comes from Dromas ardeola, assembly GCA_013398915.1. Classification (NCBI taxonomy): domain Eukaryota; kingdom Metazoa; phylum Chordata; class Aves; order Charadriiformes; family Dromadidae; genus Dromas; species Dromas ardeola. The sequence continues at coordinate 313,763 of VYZM01019498.1, read as the reverse complement.
ACGGACTCAACTGTGTCCAGTTCTGGGCTCCCCGGTTCCAGAAGGACAGGGAACTGCTGGAGAGGGGACAGCAAAGGGCTACCGAGATGCTGAGAGGACTGGGACACCTCTCTTATGAAGAAAGGCTGAGGGATTTGGGTCTCTTCAGTCTGGAAAAAAGACAACTGAGGGGGGATCTTATCAATGCTTATAAACACTTAAAGGGTGGGTGTCAGGAGGATGGGGCCAGGCTCTTTTCAGTGGTGCCCAGGGACAGGACAAGGGGTAACGGGCACAAACCTGAGCATAGGAAGTTCCACCTAAACGTGAGGAGGAACTTCTTTCCTGTGAGGGTGGCAGAGCCCTGGCCCAGGCTGCTCAGAGAGGTGGTGGAGTCTCCGTCTCTGGAGACATTCCAAACCCGCCTGGACGCGTTCCTGTGCCACCTGCTGTGGGTGACCCTGCTCTGGCAGGGGGCTGGACTGGATCATCTCCAGAGGTCCCTTCCGACCCCACCATTCTGTGATTCTGCGATTACTTGCAGCGTTACTGATGCCAGTGGGAGGCCCAGGGAGTCCCTCCCGGGATGCACCATCAACCATCCAACCAGGCAGAAAGCTCCCGGTTTCCCCACGCAGATCGGCTCGCTGGGAACCAACAGGAGGAGATTTTTCATGGGCAACAGTGAGCTTCTCTGAAAGAGAAAGATCCAGGGCCATTTTCAATGGTGCCATCAGACCAATTTGCACATATATCCTAGTGTAAATTGGACAAAAACTGGCCAAGGTAACTGGAAGAGCAGCAGTCCTCAGGCTTATACGATGGGAGCAATTATTTTCTTGGGAGTACGTGTATGGATATGTGCCTAGGCTAAGAAGCAAGATTCATCGGTACCTATCCTGTCAAAGGAACTGGTGGGGAATGGGAACAGTTTGCAGTAGCCCATAAGGGCAAAAAAAAAGAGGGCAGTTATATTTCCTCACTGCTTTTGGCTCTGGAGCTTGTGGCTGTGGGACAGGAGTTTGATGGTGGTGCTCAAGGCGTGGATGGGGCTCATTGTATGGAGCGCAGGTTGCTTCCGTGGGTGGGGCCAAGTTTTATGGGGCAAGAGAGCTTTGAGGTCAGAAATATGTTTTGTTGGCTCTTGAAGGGCAGAAGAGACGCTCTGGAGAGAAGCTGCTCACAGGGCACAGCCTGGTGGGGCGCTGGGCACTTTAACTCGAGCCAGCGTCAGTGGGCCTCAAGTGAACTCCAAAGCTTTGATTATTGGTTCTTTGGGAACCCATTTATCCTGCCTATCACCCCCCTAAAATTAGGTCTTGTTTCTCAGCCCTTAATTGCTTTACTTTGTCAAACATTGTTTGATGGGAAATCAATCTCAGTGGTTTTGCTATTGCTTTTCCAAGGAAGCCTCCCCTTTCTCCAGCTTATTCCATTAATATTTATTGCACTGCCAGGTAGGATCCTGAATTAAAGTTTCAGTTATTTCCCCGTCTCCCTGATGCTTTCTCTGTACTTTTGATCAATGTTCAAGTTGCTTTCACTCCATAAATTTATTGCCCTACATTTTCTGTTGCAGCCTCCGAGCTGCAGCCGTATTTCGCTTGCAGATCTCCTGAATCCACATCTCCTTAGCGCTGTCCTCCTCCAGCCTCTTCTGCCGATGACTCTTTTAGATCCACTGTAAAGAAGCCGCTGCTCAGGACCTCGTCACCCACCGCTTCGATCGACGCTGTATTTGGGCCGTGGATCTGTCAGTACTGGGGGCTAGCTGGGGACAGATTTCACGTTGGAAGGCGGAGGAGAAGTTCTCCGTGGGGAAGGCTGTGGCTTGAGACACTGTCCTGCCCCAATCAGAAACACGGCATTGGGCACACGATGGTTCTGGCATTACTGACCGGCGTGCAAATTCCTGCCCTTCCTGGCCCTGAGTTTTAAGAGCTGACCCTGGCCCTGAGCTGGGCTCTGCTGTGTTCCGGAGAGCGATAGCGTCTGTATGTGGACGTGGGCGATTCACACCCCCGCCTGCTTCTCACACACTGCTTTGCTCTCTGCCGTTCCCCGAACTCTCGGGGTGAGCACCAGAGACGCGGGCCAGCCTGCGGCTTCGCCTTTCGGCGCGGGGCCAGGCACGGTCCCTGCAGGCTTTGCAGGAACTCCCCGCAAAATCAAGGCTGTCGTGTCTGCGTGGGGGCTGACGGGCTGTGCCCAAGCCCTGACGAGGGGTGATGGGTGCGTGGGGGGCACTTCTGCTCACGCGGAGCCGGGATGATGCTCTGGGCGTGTGAGCGGCCCCTGCGTGCTTTTGCCGGGCGAGATGCTTGATTGCTCTCGCTGGGAAGGAGGCTTCCTTCCTCCTGGAAATCCTGGTATCGGGCTGGGAAAGCGGAGGAATCAGTGAGATGAATCCGCTGGGAAAAATTCACAGAACAGAAAAATGCCGTTTCTGCCTTTTGGAGGTAAACAACTAGGGGGCCCAGCGGTGGGGACCTGAAGGGGCTCAGCAGGGTGGGCTCTTCCCTGCACAGCCCTGGAGGAGAGGGGCTGCATCCAGGCGGGAGGTGAAGCTCCCTGAAGGAGCGGTAATCTCACTGTGGGGCAGAGGAGTGGGAAAGGTGCATGGGTGGGGGGGACTGGGTTCGTAGAATCACGGCATGATTTGGGTTGGAAGGAACCTTTAAAGGCCATCCAGTCCAAGCCCCCCTGCAGTGAGCAGGGACATCTTCAGCTAGACGGGGTTGCTCAAAGCCCCGTCCAACCTGACCTTGAATGTTTCCAGGGATGGGGCATCTCCCGCCGCTCTGGGCAACCTGGGCCAGGGTCTCACCACCCTCATTGTAAAACATTTCTTCCGTATATCTAGTCTAAATCTTCCCTCTTTTTAGCTTGACACCGTTGTCCCTTGTCCTGTCGCCGCGGGCCCTGCTGAAAAGTCTGTCCCCATCTTTCCTCTTACCAGCATTCATACAGCAGGGTTATCGCTGTATTAATATAGCAAATGGCTTTGGTAAGCTGCCTTAGAGAGGAGAGAGGACGGCAGCATGCGAGCTCGGCTTTTTTCCCCTCCCCAGGCAAGCTGTCGGAGGGCTCGTGCTCAGGCACCGCGCCGGCCCGCGGCTCCACGGCCCCCATCTCCCCTCCTCCTCCCACCCCCGAGCCCTCCATCGTCCCCACCAGCACCCAGGGGTGCTCCGGCCACCCTGCAGCTCCCGAGGAGCGGATGGTGTAACCCGGCACCCCAGGGACACCGCAGGGGGAGCGGCACAATGGAATGATATTTTAGTTCATGGAATCACGGAATTTCAGAGTTGGAAGGGACCTCTAGAGACCATCTAATCCAACTCCACTGCTAAAGCAGGATTGCCCAGAGCACATGACTCAGGACTGCATCCAGACGGGGCTTGAAAGTCTCCAGAGAAGGAGAGTTAGTCAATAAAAATAAGAATGATCACTGGTCTGTTACATGAGGCCACCTATCATCCAAGGACCACCAGGCCACTTGGCAACTGAGCACGGAGCAAACACAAAACGAGAGGAAAAAGGCATTCTTTAGTCATAATTATGTAATAATTCATTATTTGTGTATAATTCTGGTCGGTTCCTGCATCGGCGCGTGGGTCAGTGTGGGGACTGCGTGCTGTGTTTGGCTGAGAGCCGGGTCCCAGCCCCTGCCCCAGCGCAGGGCTCTCCTGCGCGCTCTGGGAGATAAAAGCCAAATTTTAATGGCAAATGAAAAAAAGAGAACTTTGCCCAAGTTCCCCAGAGGGGTTTGTGCAGCCCAATGAGCCACTGAAAGCTGGAAAAACCAGGATGGGAGGAAAACACCTCCTGGATGAGAGCCGAGAAGCCCCCCCACTTCTGCACCACCTGCCTCAGCCCTGGGTGGTTTTAAAAGCCATTTTCTGTCCCCCCCGCAGTGTCCCGGGCATGACGTGCACTTGCTCCGTGGCCGAGGGGGGATCCAGGTCCTGTCGCAGGACGTTTTTGCTGACGTGCTGGGTGCGTGGGCACGTCTCCCAGGAGGAAGATGGACAGGGTGTGCCGTGTCCGAGCCCCGCCGCCCAGCTCAGCCCTGGGCATCGCCCCGAGGGCAACCAGGGGCTGCAGCTCGCTGAGGTGGGACCTTCGTCTCCAGTCGGTGTTTGCTGAGTCAGGTCCTCGCTTTGGGTCAGGGGCAGCCGCCGCCGCTTCCTGCAGCTCATTGTTCGACCGCGCTTCCTCCCACCCCGGTCCCACAGCAGTGCGGGATCCAGCGGCTGCGGGATGAAGGATTCAGCTCCCAGGTGATGCTTTGCCCCGGTTTCGGCACACCCCTCTCTCCATTCTCTCCTCTGCACCTTTCACGGAGTGGGAAGGCTGCAGAGGGAGGGGGAGATGCTCCCACCCTCGCTCCTCTGCCTGTCCTTAAATCCACTGTGCACCCCAAATCCACCGCTGCCTTCTGAGACTAACCCCCAGGTGACAAGCTAAGCTGTGGCAACATCGGGGCAAAGCAGGCTTGGATATCCTGACCGAAGCACGTCACTTTGATAGCTCCCTGGTTTTAGGCTCTGGTTGTGTAGAAATGGGTGTTTTGGAGAAGATGTTCTTCAGAGGCTTTTGTGTCTTATGGAAACGGAGAGAGAAACACAAATGACTTGAAAAGCGCTGAATGAATGATGGATGAAGCCTGGCTGTGTCCAGCTGGGGGAGGTTTTATGCAGGACTCAGCCCAGCTCATCATCGGGCACCTACGCTTTGCTTAACCTCAGGTTTATGGAAAATAGTGTTAGTCCCTTTCAAATATGTCCAAACCATCACTCAGACCCACCTGTAACAGGAATTGTACCTTCCTCAAGGCCAAACAGACCTCATCTGTGCTCTGTTCAGCCCATTTTATCTTTCTTCTTTGTGCCGCTTCCTTTCAGCCCTCTTTGAATAAGCCAGGGCTAAATTACACCCTGAAAAGAGAATGCAATACGTCGATACGATGTTTGCGGTACCCTGGCAGTATTTTTTCAGCATTTTAATATCATCCCTCTTAATAAAAAGAAAAAACCCACCACCTTTGTCTGTCTCGCTTTGGGGTTATTTTTCTGTGTTTTCTCTTTTTTCCCTGCCTCTCCGCGCCCTGCGCTGTAGTTCTGCTCAGGTAGCCCGGCTGGACTTTCCAGACTGGGAGGGAGAAAGCCCCTTTCAGAAAATAAGGGGAGAGGTTTTACTGTACATCCATTCTAAAAATAAAACTGCTCTGTGTTTCTGGAGCATCTTTCAGCTGCTGATGTCAAAGATCCTTGAAATTCTCAATTAACGAAGCTTCCCAGCTCCCGCGGGAAGGAAGCACTGGGCATGGGTGTTGGTACGCCCTGCGGAGGAAGGACTGGTGCTTCTTCTGGGGTTTGCACAGCCCCCGACACCGCGAGGTCCTGCACGACGAGAGGGGATATGAGGGGGTGTGAGCCCTGGCTTGCCGTCTGCCAGATCCCAGCTGGAGTAAAAACTCCGTTTCTTGTCCTGAATTAGGAGGTTTGGTCCCAAGCTGCCCCTGTCTGCATCCTCCCCCGGCTCCCCTCTTGTATTTCAACCACAAGAGGCAAGCTCACCTTCTTACTTCAACTTTTCTGCAGCACTGGGCACAGCCAGGGCTTAATCCAGAATCCCTCCAAAAATTAGAAACTTTTAAAATGGATTCCCCCCCCC
>VYZM01019498.1:290121-308091 GCA_013398915.1 Dromas ardeola | reverse complement strand
CCCCCAGAGCAGGCTGCATTTCAGTGGAAGAGGGGATGATTCCTACGTCTCGCCTGGCAGAATGGTGACACAACAACCCCGCGTGCCAGCGGGCTGCGGACACACAGACCCATCTCAGGCTGCCCAGCCGTCCTCGCGGCGTTTCATCCCCGCACAAACAGGAGAAAAGGATTCAGCATCTGTGCAAAAGCCTCCAACACAAGCCCATGTGCTGAGCAGGCTTTGGAGGGCTTTTTTTGTTTTGTTTTTGTTGCATGAAGTGTCCTTGAAATACCCCATTTCTCAGCCTGGATGCTTTGTAAGAGCTTTGCAGGTGCGGGGGGAGCGGCGCGGAGCGGCAGAGCATCCCGAGCCCGGGGGAGAAGCCTTGGCTGGCTCTTGGAGCAACCAGGAGCATCGTCTCCCCACCTCTCGGGTGGACCCCAAGCCAGGAAAAGCAGGGATGGGAGAGGGCAAACCAGAGCCCTCGGGACCTCTTCCAAGCCTCGGGAATGGGCAGGATGGAGGAGGTTTATTTGAGGAGCTGTGGCTGCTCTTCCCGGCTCTGACAGTCTGGTGTTGGGTGCTGCGTTCGGCTTGTGGCGGGTTGGAAATGTGTGTAGAAAAGGGTCTGCCTGGCTAGGGGGGACAAAACGTGGCATTTTCTTTTTCTCAACCAACTAAATGCATGGAGAATGAGATATTTTTCCCTCTAAACCCACCCCTTCCCATTCCAGCCAAACAGTGTGCGAGTTATATCAAAAGGGTGGGCTGAAACCTCTCAAGCTTTGTTAATAAGACGCCTTGGACTGCTTTGGGGTGTACGGCTCCGTGGGGATCACCTCTCCCTGACCCCCAGCAAGGGGGGGGTCCCCCGCTCCCCCTCGGCGTACTCTGCCAAAGGCAGAGGGAGGAGGGATGGATATTGCTGGGGAAAGCAGGAGGGGGGAGAAAGAACGGCATGCTGAGGAGGCTTTTTGCGTGGCGCACAAGGTCCTCGCAGCCCTCAGAGCCCGCGGCTCAGGGCGCGGAGCCCTGACGAGGTTTTCCCGCAGTTCCCAATCCACGCTGCCGACTGCTCTGCCGCTCTGCCTGCCGGTTGCCGCAGGAGACTGTGTCGCTGGCACGCAGGAGCCCGTGCCGTCCCCGCAGCCTTTGACACCCTCACTCCTCAGCTATTTTCTCTTTCCAAGAATCGCTCTTTTCCAAGCCCATTTCACTACCCCTGTGGCAAAGCTTTCGTGTGCCGAGGCATCAAAAGCTTCTCTGCAGCCCAAGGTGAATCGTGGCCGCTCCTTCCCCCTTCCCCGGCCTGTGGCTCCCTCCCAAGTGGATGCTGGCCCTGCGTCCCGCAGTCTCTCCCGCCGGTAGCCCCAGCTTAGCCAGACCCGGTCCTGGCACTGGGGAACCTCAAAACCACCCCATCTTCCCGCTGCTTGGCTGTAAATCGCAAACCTAAACACCCCTGTCCATCCCACAACCAACGCTGGAGTCGGGAGCTGTGCAGCCGGGGAAACGACGGGGGGGGGGGGAAACAAATTTTTTCAAACACGATTCTCGGAATTATTTTTAGAGCCTAATGCTTGAATATGAATCATGGGTTTAGCCATACGAAACCTCCTTTTCATCTTTTTACCTTATCGTTATCCCAGTTTTATCTGCAGTTTGACATCTTTCATCCCCGGCCTCGCAGACAGCAGAAATAAGGGCAGACCCGCTCCCTCGCACTTGAAGCGCGGCGTATGCAGGGCACACCGATTTGAAATTGTAATCCTCTTTTTGTTGCATTCCCGCACTCTTTATTGTTACTGTATATACCGCTTGTTGTTTTAGCTTTCCATTTCATGCAAAATACATCAAAAAAAAAAAAAAAATGCCACGAATGCTTGAGGTCTGTTTGTTATTCTCTGTGTTCAAAGCTATTTCTTAAAAGCTATCGCCTTAAAAACTGACTTCCCCGGCCTGCCTGCGGTTGCCCTTCGCTTCCCACAAACCTCACGGCCTTCCAAGCAAACTGCAGAAACCCCTGTGCTTGCGAAAGGCTCGGAGGAGAGGCTGAGGCTGCGTTCCCCGAAACGGGGAGCTCGTCCCTCTGCCTTGGTTTGCTGGTTGGCTGATTTAAAGTGGTGGACTCTTTAGATTTCTTTGATGTGGCCGGTGCTGGGGGTCTGGGATGTTCATACGGCTTTTCGGTGCTGCTGGGCAGTCATTACCCAGTCACTAATTGTCATGCCGCCTACAGCTTTTTACGTATTTTAAGACTAAACAAAAAGACATCAAATGGCACATCGTCCTTTGGCTTTAATTTGGCCCCAGCCTGCGCTTTTGGCGCTCGGGACAGGCTTTCCGTATGCACCGGGATGCAAAACCTTCATCTGAGGGCCTACCGAGGGAGCTGTGAAAAAAAACAACCCCAAACCTGCGGGTTTAGATCCTTGGGCTGTGTTTTGGGCTTCCCCTGACACCTCTCCCCCCGCACGCAGCAGTAAATGTAGGTGTTGGTCCTCTCAGCCGGGCTCGTCTGTGGCGATGCTGCTGCTGGGAGGCAGGGAGGTACCGGTGGCCGCCAGCCTGCCCTGGTGGCCAGGAGACCCTGGCGCTCAGCTCCTGGGTGGAAAAGGACCTCAGAAAAAGGGTCCAGGAAAGAGCGCTATGGTCGCTGCCGCTCGGTGGAGAAGATGGAGCCAGGCCCATCAGAGATGCTCGGTGAAAGGAGGGGACCAGAGGACACAAGTCGCACGCAAGGAGATTGGGGCTCTTTGCCCTGACCCAGGGTGGGAAGTCACCGATGTCCCCAGAGGAAAGTGCAAAGCTCGATGCTTCTGTTGAATGACGTTACACAACCTGGCGCAAAGAGATCTCATTTATTTTCTCCCATCAGCCTAATGTGATGATTTGGGAGAGGGGGGAAGCGGCCGGGCAGCCATCTCCCGAACAGTTGGGCTGGGATTACACTTTTTCTATTGAGCTCATCACCGTAATAACCAGGAGCTCTGTTTATCAGCCCACCAGCCATGCCCATTTAGGAGATTACCATTTTTCCAATCTCATTTCTCATAAAAGAGGATTGCTGCCCGTTGCCTCCCCGTCCCAAGCCCCTCGCTTATGAGCCTTTATCTGCTCAGGGTGTTTATGAAGCCCCGAACAGGAAACTTCTCTTTATCCTCTGCGTCATCAAGAGCTGGAAACTCGACGGGATAATTACTCTTTCAGGAACACGCGTACAGCAGCCCATCAGTAGCCTTTGGCATCTTGCTGGTGTCAATAACACGTATATTTGCCCCGCTGAGAGATATAATGTTTATTTGTTTCTCTTTCCCGTCCCCTTAACTTGGTGTGAGATTGGGGCATCTGGCTTTCGGGGTGTCTTGGGGCTTTTACCCGAGGTTAAGGAGAGATGCTGCTTCCCTCGAAGCCGGTGGCACCGGGGGTGACGCCAGCAGCAGGGGACACTTTGCCTTCTCCCCCAGCATTGCTGGCCCTGGCAGGGCATCACCCACCGCTCTCGCCCTGCCATGAGAGAAGCCACGCACGGAGATGGCTTCTTAAGATGCTAACGCCAGCAGCCGGCCTGGGAGAGGGCTGGGGAACGAATCATTTATTTGACAGAGCTCTTCCCTTTGCTCTCTCTGCAGGTTGCGGGGAAGACGTTATGATTCCCTTCACCCTTCAGCAGACAATTTGCGAGCTACGGAAAATGCAGAAGTAAGTTCATTAGCGATATCCACCAGATGAAATTCAAGATGTGAAGTGTTTTGACTAGCGCTGTTCAAATAGAGGAATCACTCAGGAGCGCGTTGCAATCAGTGCATTAAGATAAGATCCCAGCGCATTGGGTTTCGGCAGCATTGATTATAGATTAGCATCCCACTGCTCCAGAAAGGGAGCCCGCAGGCCGGTGTAAACCCGGAGAGCCGAGGGGTACGGCCGGACTCGTCATGGAGAAGCGGGGAACACCAGAAAATACGGGTGTGCGGCACCATCCCCGCTGGCCCGGCTGGCTGAGCATCCCGGAATATCAGGGGACCTGCTTTTTTCTCCGGGGGCCGAGTCTTCCCCGTGGCCCCGGGGCTTCCCCGCCGCCCCCCAGGACTTGGCCGTGCTGACCCAGCACGGAGCATTTTTTTTTGGCAAGGCTGCAAATGTGGAAACCTCGTGCGGTCGGTCAAAGCGAATTCATTCGAAGTGAATGAGTGCATGCCAATTTTCTTTTTTTTTTTTTTTTTTTTCCCCATTCTTTTTGGCTGTATTCACAGAACACAAATCTGCACGCAGGAGCGGGAGCCGTGTTTCTAATTCCGTACGAAACTTTTATTCCCGCTTGGCGCAGAGCAGTTGCAAATGATGGAGGCTGTTCCTAATCCTCTGCCCTGGGCATTGAAAATGTGCTCCGGCCGGCCGGCACTCTTGGAAATGGAATAATTTGCATTGCATAGCAATTTTCGGGAGATAAATACAAGGTTCAGTGCTTGTGGGGACAAGGACGTGGCATCCTTACTGCATAGTATGCAGCCAGAAAGCAAAGACAGCAGCAAAGCAACACGAAAGAGCCGGATTTGAGGAGCTTGTAAGTTCAAGGCTGCATTAAAAAAAATTAAAATCTACTTTTGTCTTAGTAAACAGAGTGTTTTCGAGATCCTGTTGGAGGAAGTGAGCGCTTGGCTGCGTGCTTAACAGGGAGACTTGCCTGAGTTTTGCTCCAGTCAATAGTATTAGCCACGTGTCTAGGGATAAGTACCCGCTTAAATGGTGGGGTGCTGGGGATTTGCGGAGCAGCCGGACCCAAACAGGGCGAGTTTCGGGTGGTGCTGGCCATCGGTCAGGACGGGATACAAAGTGCCGGGTGTTGGGAGCAGAGGTTGGCTCCCAATTCCTTCACCAGTCAAGAAACTGGCAAACCGAATACAACCAACCAGCCTTTTACCATGAGTAGATGTGTTCGTACTTCAGCTAAGAGCATCGCTTTTCTGCATCCCCCAGCGTAACCTCACGATTTCAATCCAGGACGGAACCAGCCCCACAGCTGGACGCAGCTGGGAACAAGAGCTCCTTTTTGAAAGTTTTAGGGCCTTTTTTTTTCCACGCCCTTTCTTGAATTTGTTTTCCTTAGAGATAACGCTTACACAGGGGATACCCACAGGATTTGTAAGGGGGTTTCAAAATCCTTGTCGGCATTGATAGGGCTGCTAACGCTGATGCAGATCGCTGCCGGGGATGCCGGGGTTGGGGGCTGGTGTTCTCTTCCCTCCTTTTCCCGGGGCTCCGGCAGCGCGCTTGTCGTCTCGCTCCCGTGGTGGGAACTGGACGAGCATCTCCTGCTCACCATGAGCGGGGTTTGCGTCGCTGCTAGCAAGGGGCAAGTGTTCAATTTTCAGCCATATTTTTCTGTCTGGCAGGAGTCACAGCCCGGGAAGCGTCACGGATGCTTCGCCTGCGGTTGCAGAAGTATTTGCGATTTAATAGTGGAGAAGATGTGGAGGAGAGGGACTGGAGCGATGTCTCTTGAAGCGTGGGGGAGAGCGATTAGTTTGATAGACTGGATAATTGCCGGAACTTCTTAAACCCATAAAGGCTTTAATAGCCTAGGGGAACTACAGGGCTTGCAGATCCCGGAGGAGAGAAGTTGGACGGCAGAAAGAGGAGCTCTGTGTGCTGCCCGCCAGCCTGGCACGGCGGGAACGAGCCCCTGCTCCTTCACCAGCCTGGATCCACGGAGCAATTCAATCCCTTCTCGGAGGAGAGCAGGCGCAACATCTCCCTCCGAGCTGCTCAGAGCCTGCATCACTCCTTACGCAGCCGAGACGCCGGTGTGACGCCGTTAAATGACAGCCTGGGAGAAGGATCAGGGAGCTGAGCTGCAAGGAAATGTCTGTAGGAGAGAGAAGGGTCGGGGCGAGGATAGCAGGGCCAGGGTTATTTGCCAGAAATCTGTTTGAGACCCGGGGGCAGCAAGTTATTATAAGAAAACGCCTCGCCTGTGCATCTTTCCTCACCTAAACCTTATTCCTCTGTTGGGAAGGCATCTCTTGCATTGCTGTGCATCGCCCCAGGCCAGGAGCTGGGCACTTCCATCTGCCACCTGCAAGCACGTCGCGCAGAGAGCAAGACATGCCACTGGGTATACGTGCTGTGTGCCCACAGGACCCTCTGAATTACCGAGCAGATGGGTTTGCTCCCTGCCCCACCGCCCCTCACTGCCGCCACCCGCCAGAAAATGCCACGAGGAGCGATGGGCTGGGGGCGATGGAAGAGGTGGAGCGAGGGGAGAGGTGCCCATGGAGATGCGGAGATATTGGGCATCTGCCAGGGGTGGGAGCCTCCCGGCCTGGCTGGCACATATAGGATGCTGGTTGCCATGGAAACCCAGCTAAAGATGTGCTTCCACAGAGGAGCCGCTGGCGGTGGACCGCAGGGTGGCCTCTTGTCCCCGCTTTGGTGGCACAGGGAGGAGGTGTAGGACACGTGGACCTGCTTCGGGATGAGCCACCCCGGAGCACGTGTGCCGTGCTGCCTCTGGGGGGGCTGCCCTGGGGGGAAGGGGGTGTTTCTGTGATTTATTCCCCACCTGAGGAATTGCAGGAGTGTCCCATGGGGTTTCAGAGGGGGCACCCCAGGGATGCAGAGGGAAGCCCTGACACGTCCCTGTGATGCTCAGGCCCTGGCTGAGATTGGAGCAGGGCCCAGACACGTTCCCGGGCTACCAAAGAGGAGAAGCCAGGCTGCGTCATGGGGCTTTTGGCGGGTCTCTGGTTTTCCTTCCTCTAAGGGCTGCTCAGATTTTAATACTTCATTAAATGGCATTGCCATTTTCTCTCCATGGCCAACGGATAGAGCGCAAATTGATCCCCATGTCCGGAGGCAGGTGGCAAGAGCCATACCCTGGATGTCTCCATCGGCCGCGGTGTAGGTGAGACGTCCACCTCTTGGAGATGCAACGACGGCTTTGAGCTGCCCGTGACAGCGTGGTCTGGGAGATGTAGTAAAAAAGAGCTGAGAGGATTTCTCCTGCCTCATTTCTGCTGCAAGGCGTTGTGGCTGAACCGCTCTGGTAGGAAGCAGCTTGGGTTGGTGGAGGAGGGAGGGAGGCAGGATTTGTCCCACAGGGACCATGTCCCCCCATGGACATGGATGGCCGCAGCTGGGGTGGGTCACTCCGCACTTATTTCATCATCCCAGGAGGAGAGGGGTGGGAATCACCGCCTCTGAACGCAGAGGTGTGCTACTGTGGCTGCTGTGCCTTACGCTGCCTGGGGCTCTCCTCTGGCTGCGTGCTTTACGAGGCACCATGGGGCTTGGGGGCAGAAATTTGAATTTCAGGCACTGCGAGTTAGCTGATCTAAGCCTGTGGCCACCCTGGCGTGGCCCGAGCGCGGCACCCAGTCGCACTACAAATGGGTAAATCATGTCCTAAAACCAGAAAGCGAACTGCCAGCAGGGGAACCTAGGCGTTGTGACACCCAGCCTGGGGACCTTGCTGCTTCCCCACCCTTCCTCACCAACTTGGGCTCCTCCTGGCCACCCTCTCTCTGTTTCCTGGGGCTTGATTGTCCTCCTTTCCCCAGGTTCCCAGTGGAAAACCTGCCTGCAGGGAGCGGTACCCACTCTGACACCCACCCGTGTCCATGAGGAAGGAAAGCACCTACCGAGGATGCTCCTCAAGGTCGTAATACACAATGGATGCTCTGTGCCAGTGTTAAATTCCATGTGGATGCAGAGGCAGCACTTCCAGCAGGTGAGGGCTGGGAGCGCTGGTGTCACACACCACGGGGCAGCCAGGGCCTGCAGGGGCCGAGAAGCCATGCCCATGCCTGTGCCCGTAGCTCGGCGGTGCTGCCTTTCCCGGGGTCTCCTCCAGTCCTGTGCCAGGACCAGCTGGACAATGCATCCCACCGCCGAGAGCCTTGGCTGCAGAACGGGGCTCATCTTCACCCTTTGCTCCCTGATTCATAGAACCGTAGAATGGTTTGGGTTGGAAGGGACCTTAAAGATCATCTGATCTCACCCCCCTGCCCCGGGCAGGGACACCTCCCACCAGCCCAGGTTGCTCCAAGCCCCGTCCAGCCTGGCCTTGAACCCCTCCAGGGATGGGGCAGCCACAGCTGCTCTGGGCAACCTGGGCCAGGGGCTCACCACCCTCACAGCCAAGAATTCCTTCCTCAGATCTCAGCTCAAGCTCCCCCCTTCCAGTTTGAAGCCATCACCCCTTGTCCTATCCCTACATGTCCTTGTAAAAGGTCCCTCTCCCGCTTTCTTGTAGGCCCCCAGAAGCTCCTCAGCACCCTTTCCCTCTGTCCCAGCCAAGTGCCCCAGTTGCAAGGCTGTTAGCTGGGCTGGAAGAGGCTTGGCTTGTTCTGTGAAAAATGACCACAACATAGCTGTCAAATTCAACGGAAATTTTTTCTAAGCAATTTCTAGGTGGGATGGGATCTTTTTCCCAGCTCCAACAGAACTTCTTTCCTTCTGCTCTCCACTTGAGGATGCCGTGGGGGTTTTGACCACCTCTCAGCCTTCGCTGGTGTAACTCCCAGCAAGCTGCTGTTCGTGGGCATTAGTTTCAGTGCCCAGGTTTCCATCATCTACAACCGCAGGCTTCAGTGTGTGACAGCTGGACAGGGGAGGATTTTGAGGAAAATACCGTTGACATAGGTGAATGCAGGCAACGGCTGGCTCTGCCTGTCCAAGCTGCTGGTGGGTTTCTTTGAGTTCCAGATGGAAAAATCACTCGAGGCCACATACAGCCCAAGGTGCAACACTGGCAACCTCTGATGAGCCCCCTGCTCTAATTAATCGCCCTGCTCGGAGCAGGCGAAGAGCAATGAAATGGGCTGTGGGCGATGCGCTTGGTTCAGATGAGCGCGAGCGACACGTGGTGCCCGGGTGACTCCTCAGCATCGCCTGTGGGTTTTGCCTTTGGAGGTAAAGCAGAGCCGTGTGGCTAATTAAATGGAAACGTAATCTGCCAGCCTTTTTTGGGTTTCTCAGCTAATCCCGATTCAGCCCGCCTAATGCCTTTCAGATTGAAGGCAAGGGCACAGCTCCCCAGGGAAAGCCGAGCCGCGGGGAGGAGAAAGGCAGCTCCCCCTGGGATGCTGCCCGTGGCCTTTGGCAGGTTTTGGGGTCGGTCCTTCCCCACCAAGGACCCAGTAGGGACCGTGGGGTCCGAGCCGTGGTGCTGGGGAGGGGACAGGCACCCCCTGCATCCCCCGCGGCCTCGGCTGTCCCCGGAGGGCATTGCAGAGCAGGGGAAGATGCAAGCGGAGAGACTCGGGTTACAAATGTACAAGCATCGGAAGCAGAGATATATATTCCCTGGATATTAATTGCCTCTAAAATGTTGTCCTTTTTCCGGTGAGCGGGTACTTTAGGCAACTGGATATATGGTGGAAAGGAGACTGTGTCAGGCGGAGGGAGGACGGACACCGCCGAAGGGCTGGGGGCTGCGGGTGGCCGGGGGGGGACACAGCCTGTCGCTGGAGCATCCCGACGGCCCTTAGACGTGCTTGTCACCGACCCCATCGCCCACGGGGACACTGCCCGCAGACACAGCCCTCTGCTGTGGTTGCGAGGACCCCGGCTCCGGCACAAATACCCACCTGGTTCCTTTTTTACAGAGGGCTGTGACTCGATGCATACCTGGGGTGGGATTTCTTGGGGAGCGCGCTGCTTCTGCCGCTCGCTCTCACCCCCTTGTTATCATGAAAGAAGAGAAAAAGAGGGTGCAGAGTGTGGCTGTATCCTCTCTTGAAGAACAAGGGGGCTTTATTCGGAGTTCTCCGTAAAACACCACCGCTGAGGGTCCCGCACGAGCCCCTGCCTGCCTGGGCCTGGGGCTGGTCCCTCGCTGGGCACACCAGGTTTGAGAGCTTAGTTCTGGTGGAAACCCTCCCCAAGCTGGGACACCCTTGCATTTCAACAAGAATAGGTCCAAAAAAAGAGCAATGTAACATCGTGGTCTGTTCTGAACTGGGGAAGGGGCACAGTCCATCCCGGGAGAAAGGGCAGAGGCTGGAGAGCGGGATGCGGCTGTGAATACCCACCACAGCGCAGGTGGGGATGTCCGTCACATCATCAGCCTGGGAAACTTAAATACAGGAGTCACCAAGGAAGATATTTTAGGGACTACACCGAAAATAAGGTCCAAGATATTTTTTTTCCTGTGGTTTGGGGTGATGTCTCCATTGCTGCAAGGCTCAGATACCCTCGACTGGGCTCTGGGGATCGAAGATGCGTTTTGCCGGGGGGGCTTAATGTGGCATAAAATTCCTTTTGCGTGAGGGCTAACGTGCCAGCCGGTTGCAGGCAAGGCTGGCACCTCCGTTGGGAGCTGCCGGGGCCATTCCTGCCGTCGGGAAGAGCGGGAGGAGGCAGACCCCAGCGCGGTGGGGCTCTCCCACCGATGCTTCAGCACAGAGCGGCAGGAAAACCAGCAATTCCCAAAATGTCAAAGCCTGTTGTTTCACCGTTTTCTAAGCGAAACGCTGCAAGTGTTGGCCTCGAGCTGACCTTTGGTCGCAAAATGACTTCGCCTCAATTAAATATTAAAAATAAACAAAACATCCTGAGTGTGGAATTGTTTCGCTCCACCTGCGGGGATTTTTTTTTTAATTTTTTTTTTACTTCAGTGGGAAAACTGGAAACCCAGCGTCGCATTGGCTCGCCCCGGAATCAATTTTTATTCGGGCTTCCCACCATTAAATGCCAGCAAATGAAGAAAAGCAACTATTTGAAGAGCATTTTTATGACATGAAAACGCATCTCCCCGTCACCACCTTTGGGGGTTATTTCTTTTTGCTGGGAGCTGAGAAGCCCAGTGCGGGATGCTGGTCAGTGGTTGGACCTACAGACCTGGCTGGGCTGATGTTCTGGGGTCTCCCAGCCCATAGAGAGCCTGCGGCCGGGGTCCCATGGGTACCGGTCTCTCATGGTGGGAATCGTGATCCTCGTGAGATTGGGGTTGCTGGTTTTTCTCCCTTAAGCCTTTGCTCCTGGAGTCCGGTGATTTGTGAGATGATCTTATCGTATTCATCTTCTTTTCTGAATGTTTTTAGCTCTTGTGGGTTTGCTGTCAAGCTTAAAAGGACGGGGGGAGGGGGGGGCGGAAATAATGAAAGAAGAAATACCATAAGATCAGTGGGCAAAATAGGAAAATTAACAAGTGTTAAAGCTGAGATGCCAATGCACAGCCCCAGAAATGAAATGAAGGAAGAGACTCCGAGAGTTTTTGACTAGTGATGTGTCGTGTCTCCCTGGCCCAAACCCACCTGTGAACGTCAGCGGCGTGTACCATACCAGCTCCTCCGTCTCCTTCATCCCCCGGTCCCTGCCCGGGCTGCTGCCGGCAGCATCACCGTTCAGGTCGAGCCCCTCTCCTCCCACCCTGGCAGCAAAATTGGTGTGCCCAGCACTAATCCCACCGCTTGGGACCTCAAAAAGTGCCGTGCCCTCCCCCGCGTGCTCCATCCTCTGCGCTCTGCGAGCCTTGGGGTGCCTTTCACACCTTCCCCTGCCTGAGACTTAAACTTTTCCACTTGGGAAAATGCCAGCACGATGTCTAAGTGCCCCAGCACATTGCACAGGTCGTTATTTGTGTGCTGGGTTGCTTTTTGTGCCTGGCAAGCCTGGGATGGAGGATGGCTGGTAGCATCTGCGATGGCCCCACAGCCACTGCAAGGTCTGGAGCCACGTCCTTGCTGTTCCCTGGTCTTCGCCTACATCAGCACGTTTATTCTTTTATTGTATTACGTATTCTACATTGCTGTTTTGTTGGATTTCCCTTTGGGGTGCTGAAAAATCAGCATATTTAAATGTGCTTGAATAAAGTGGCATTTGAAGTGGCTACTGACCTTCCTATCGACCTGATAGGAAACGTTCCCATTAATTACCCTCTGCAGTAGCCCAGACCTGGGGCAGCTGCCAGTCCGGTACCCTGTTGGTGTTCAGACAGGTTTCACAGCAGGTTTTTCCCTTCCCATCAGTCCCTTTGCTTTTGGGCATGGACGGAATAGATGGGATGGCCTCATCGACACCTGAGACACGGATCCCATGCTCCAGCCTGGGTCACCCCAGGTTAAACCTCATGGAGCGAGCCGGCCCGCAGAGAGATTTACAGCTCCAAATCCCATCCTGACCCTGAAGATGGATATTCATATTTCACTCAACGGGGATATTTACCTACTTAGGAAAAAAATAATACAACACTAAGTGCTTTCTTCCCCGGGCATGTTTTTGCCTGACAGTGTGTGTAATCCTAATCCCGTGGCAGGGCTGAGCCAGGCTCTGAGCGGGCAGGTGCCTGGCACGGGGCGGGAGGCAGGGTCTGACGGGCACCGGCACTGGAGAAGGGGCTGGAGATGTTAAAGGAGGTGGCTGTGGCGGGAGAAGGAGAGGAAGAGCTGGTGTAGTTATGAGGGATCTGGGTCCCTCACCCTGCCGATGCCAAAGGCCACCCATGGACCGCAACGTTTGGGGCAGAGGCTGCAATGTGGGGCATAGAATCATAGAAGCAGCTCAGGTCCGGTCCAGAGGAAGACCGTGGTGGGCTGAAGGTGGGTGCAGAGGGCTGGAGGATGCCAAGGGTATCAGGTCTCTGCCTGGGAACCTGGACGTGGGGTCCTACGCAGCACCATCCTCCCCAAAGGCTGAACTTCATAGAATTGCAGAACCACAGGATGGTTTGGGTTGGAAGGGACCTTGAAGCCCACCCAGTGCCACCCCCTGCCCTGGGCAGGGACACCTCCCACCAGCCCAGGTTGCTCCAAGCCTGGCCTTGAACCCCTCCAGGGAAGTTTAGAGAAGGGATGCTGAAAGGAAGAAGGAGCTGGTTTATATTTTCCCGAGAAAAGCCAGTCCCTTGCACTCTCCCCCCAGCCAGGCGGGATTAAATTGCAGCTCCGGGTATGTACAAACATCCCCTTGTTTTCCCAGCACTCAGCTGCTCTAGGGGGCTTACAGGTCATTACTGAAGTTTGGGTTGGTTTGGTAGAAAAAGGGTGACTCAGAGAACAAGTTCAGGTTATGTTATCGTAGGATTATGTAGAGTTTTAGATGAAAATCTTCTTTAAAGTCCTTGGGTCTTAGCCAGATGTCAGATTCCCCTCCGAGCATCCACCCGATGGGGCTCAGCTGCAATAAGGCATCTCTCAAAACAAAATGGCAAATAAAGTCAAGCCCTGAATGCCATAGAAGTATAAAAGACAGTGGCTCGTTGTAGCCCATGACTCTGCTTGAGAGCTCGCAGGGTAGAGGAATTCAGCTCCCAGTTATCAGCAGCCTATTCCAGTCCACTCATTAAATTCTCCAGTTTTAGGCGTCCGAATTTGGCCCCTAAATTGTTAAAAGTTGCTGAAGGATGAGCAGCTGCTGCTGGGCCGCTCGTGGGGATTTCTCCGCTCATGTTTGATGCGGGAGCCCCGGAGCCGGGCTCGGTGCGCTGTCGCTCCGATTTCGTAGCAAAGAGCATCCTTCGTCTCCCCGGCGGTGCAAGGGCGGAGGATGGAGCGGGGGCGAGGTCTGCCCTGCTTTAGCAGCGCTCTTCTTCCAAAATCAACCCACTCAGCCTCCCGCTTGCACGGCCACCCCCTTTCTCTGCCCATCTCTTGGCGCTGACACCTCCCGTGCCTTCTCCAGAGTCAATAACCCCAAGGGGACCGCGAATAAATGTCTTTGCTCTGAATTAAAGCAGAACACTCAAAATTTCAGTCTTTGCGGGCAACCCCAGGTGACGGCGAGCTGAATCTCATCACTGCCTGTTGCCAGCATCCCCCTCCGTGCTGTCAAATTCTTTAAAAATGGCTTAATCTGGGAAATACTGCAATCCCTCGGCTGACTTCGCACGGAGAGAGATCCAGGTGGCATTTTGCAGCGCCAGCACCAATCCTGTTATCCCGGCTGCGTGTTTTAAACTCCCTTCAGTACAATATCCCTCAAAAAGATGAGACCGTCAGCTCTACAACTGTTGGTGCCAAAGAAAGTTTAGAAAATCAAAATCTTGGCAGGAAAGAGCGAAAAAACTGGTGCACCAGCAACTCCATAGGGTCTGAGATGTGTTAGCCCAGGCACAGGGCAGCACCAGGGACTCTCCTTTCCCTGGTGGCTTGGGGATCCCGATGGGAAACAACGTGAAAAGAGATGATGAATCCATGTAAAATCGTGGCTATTTTGGTGGGTGGAAAACGAGCTAGCTCCACAGCCCACTGAGGAGATGAAAATAGCATCCTCTGGGGCTTTGCTTTGGAAAATATTTGGAATATTTTCAGAAGATTAAAAAAAAAAAAAAAAAGGAAAAGTCAGAGTTATGTTTAGTAACAGAAGGCAGTCGGCTGCCGAGCTGGAAGACAACGTGGGTAAGAGTCGTTTTCAGTGCTCCGAAACCACACATGGCCACTCACCGGGCTTTGGGTCGGGGCTCTGCGAGGAAGGGCGCGTGCGTGGAGGAGCACCCTGCGGGGCACGGGGGGTCCCTGCTCTGCAGACTGACCGACTCTGGGGCAGGCTGGCCGCGGTGGGGACATGTGGTGCTCCCGGCCCCCGCAGCAGCCCCGGAATGCGCGGGAGAAAGGCGGATGGTCCCTGGTCGGGCGACGAAGCACACTCCTCCCCGGCAGCCCTTAGCCCTGTGTTTCTCATTAGCATCATTCATATTTTATACCTTTTTCAAGCCGAATGATACAGGAATGCTGGAGGCTCATAAATAACATCTGCTGGTGCGAGACTGCAATAAAGCTTAACTGTCTTCTGAGTCAAGTGAGTGGCCATAACCGCAGCCCTCAGTTGTTCCTGACTCAACTACACTCCCTCCAATGAGTTGCTCTCTGTCTTCCATCACTGTCCTTCCCATCCTCCATCATCTCCTTCTCCATCCTCCATCACTGCCCTCTCCATCCTCCATTGCTGCCCTTTCCATCCTCCACCGTTGTTCTCTCCATCCTTCATTACTGTCCTCTCCGTTGTCCACCATTGTCCTTCCCGTCCTCCATCATCTCTTTCTCCACTGCTGCCCTCTCCATCCTCCGTCAACATCCTTCCCATCCTCCATCATCTGCTTCTCTGTCTTCCATCCTTGCCCTCTCCATCCTCCATCATCATCCTTCCCATCCTCCATCATTTCCTTCATCTTCCATCACTGCCATCTCCATCCTTCATCATTGCCCTCTCCCTCCTCCATCGCTGTCCTTCCCATCCTCCATCATCTCCTTCTCCACCTTCCATTGCTGTCCTCTCCATTCTCCATCGTTGCCCTCTCCATACTCCATTATCATCCTTCCCATCCTCCATCGTCTCCTTCTCCATCTTCCATCACTGCCCTCTCCATACTCCATCATCATCCTTCCCATCCTCCATCATCATCCTTCCTGTCCTCCATCATCTCCTTCTCCATCCTCCATTGTTGTCCTTCCCACCCTCCGTCACTGGCCTCTCCATGTGCTGGGTGGCTGTAGGAGATGGCAGCACCGTTGCACCCTGGGCGCAGGAGCAGCCCTTGGCTCTGCCAAATACCAACATCCCGGAAGAGCCGTGCGGAGGCTTGGGAGCCGCCAGCCAAGCGCCTCTTTGCACATGACCTGAAATCCAGGGATTTCTCTTGGAGTCCTTTAGGGGAAAAGGAGCTGAGCGCTCACTTCTGGTTCCCTAGCAACACTGCTGCTTCTAATTCCTGATTTATTTTTTTTTTTCTTCCGGGGGGGATCCTTCACGTGTTGTGCTCTGAGCCACAGAAACGCACCGTCCCCGGAGTAACAACACACCCGGGCAGGCAGCCGGTGTGTCCTTGGCATGGCTGGTTTGGAGACAAATACCAGCGCGATGGGTACTGCCACACACCGCCCTCCTTTTGCAACCCAAAATGCCTGTTTCTCAAAACAAATGGCATTTGTGAGAGCGTGTAACCACGGGGAAACGCACACCGGTGCTGGGTGATGATGTCGGGTCAAAACGCAGGCAAAACGATGATGCTCAATGGAGCTCTCCGCAGCGGAGGGGTGATTTTTGATGTGCACAGGAGGATTTATCCAATAAATCAGCCGTGAACATCTCAGAGATTACCGCAAGCGAAAACAATTATGTACTTAAACAAGGAGGGGAAGAATTGTAAAGGCATATTTAAAGTTATTCAAAAGCATGCCACCGCTCGGAGGAGATTTTTTCTCGCAGTGGTGAGGAAAAAATATGTGTCGTTTCTGGTTAGGGCGGCTCTTTGCTGGAAATGGTGGTTTCAGGCTTTGTGGGTTTGGGTCATGCGGGGTGAATGCTTTCCTTGGGGAAAATAAATAAAGCTCAGATGAGGACAAACGGTTTTGGGGTCCTTTAGGTCAAACATTAGGAGAACTCTCCCAATATTGTTTAGAAGGGAAAATTGCAAGAAAACAAATAGTTCAGGATTTTTCAATGCGGCATCCACCCCAAACCCCCAGGGAAGCGCCCCACGCGCCGGGAGAGATGGACCCACCTCTGCCCGGTTTCTGCCAAGAGGTTTTTGGGGTCCCCAACCCACTGCATCCACCAGCAGCGCTCCGTCGCTGAACGGCCTGACAGGGAAAATAAACCCCAAAAGCTGGGGGCAAACGCAACAGGCACAGGCTGCTAAAACCAGCCCATAAACATCAGTTTGGGACCTTTTCTCTGGTGGGGACCAAACGCTCCCAGGTCCCACTGGTGCCGCTGCACGATGGGACATGCCATAGGGAAAAGCCCAGCTGCGTTTCGCAGTATTTCTTTGCTTTTCTATAGCTTTTATATTTATTTTTTTTCTAAGCAACATAGTGGCCTTTAATACAATGCCATATCCACGCTGGAAATTTCTTTTGCAAGTGAAAGCCTGCCAAAAAAAATGTATGATTTAGCTCTTTCAAATTTCTAAATATACACTTGCCTGCAAATCTGTAACTTAAAATTATAAATTTAAATGTGCGTTTCCCCTTTGCTGATTTTAGGAATGTTTTCCTTAAGCCAGAAACATTATCCTCATTATTTGACCGAAACGTGTAAGAATCTCGTTGCCTATAGAATAAACGTTCTGGCTATTTAAGGCGTATTGAAAAAAAAAGAAAAAAAAAAAAAAGCCCTCTATACTGCTCCCTTGGCTTCGTTTCACAACAAACGCATCATTTCCGATGACAGGCGCGGAGCAGGAGCTGAATTTCAAGTGTGTCTAAAAGCAGATGGTTGATTCCCCGGCCAGGAAAGCCGAGCGGGGCCGGCTGCTCCTCGTGCCCAGGGCAGAGCCCAGCCGTGGGACGGATCCTGCTCCTCCCAGCCACTCCCGGCCCTCCCGGCTCCGGCTTTGCTCCTTTCCTTTGGATTTGAGATGGAAAAGGATGAGGATGGCGGGTCCTTCATCCCCTGCGCCGGTCTCCGGCACAATTTGGCCCATCCCCACGCCCAGGTTCAGCCCTGGATGCCCACATGCATTTCTATGTGGTTTTAAAGGCAATAAGCCTCCCCCAAAAGCTTCTCCTTTTAGATTTAGCATACCAGAAGCTCCCAGCACCCCTTTTTGCAAGCAGGGGTGTCGCTTCCTGCCTGGCCCCGCACCCCCACGCCGTTGCGGGTGTCCCCAGGTGATGCTCGGCAGCTTCGCCCCAGGCTCTGAGCATCCCGGGGTCACGGGTTGCGGTTCTTTTCCCTGTCTGCCCTAAAAAAAAAAATCTCACCCTGCATAAAACCGTACATCCCCTGGGGCAGATCGCCCCGTCTCACCCGCCCTGTTCCCACCTACTCCCCCTGGACCCAGCATCAACCCCCTGGGAAAGGGAAATTCCCCTCCAGGGCATCCATCGCACACCGTTATTCTGGCCCTAAGGGTGATGGCTGGGCTTGTAGCGGCAGCACTGACTCCCGCCTGGAGCCGTGCCAGGCAGCGGGCGCCGAAGGATGCTCCAGGTGTTAATCACAGGACTATTTTGATCCCTTCCTTGTGGGAAAATTGCTTCAACAATTTTTTTTTTTTTTTTTTTTTTTTGTGGAAACAGAGAAAAAAGCGATTGTGCGGGGGGG
>VYZM01019498.1:257244-267780 GCA_013398915.1 Dromas ardeola | reverse complement strand
AGCGAAAGCCCTAAAGCTGTAAAGGCAGAGGGGGGCCTGGGGGGTGTTCCCTGCACCCACCCCCAGGGATTTGGAGTCCCCCCAAACCCCGCAGACACCCCTTCATCCTTCAGCCCCTGACACCGGCTGCATTTAATCATCAGTTTAAATCAACCTTTTGCCTGTGGGGGTGCGAGAGAGGGACCCCAGGGACCACCAGGGGCTTCGGAGTTGGTGCAAGGAACCAAATTCTCCGTTGGGTATCAGGGCACTTCCAGCCACGTGCGGACTGTCTGCCACGAGCATCCCTCTCCATCCCAGCATCCTGGACCCGCATCCCTCGGGCCGGGGCGGGGGGGTTATCCGGGGACAACAGCCCAGCCCCGTCACTTGGGGGGGTTCCGCAGATGGAGATGCCGCTGCTTTGATCAGGCTCTTCAGAAGCTTGATTTAAAGCTTGCGAGCCTCTTCCGAAACACTTTTCAGCCTAATTATTTTTCAAGATAAAAGGAGAAAAACCCCCAAACCCTCCTCTTTACTCTTTGTTTGGAAGGTAAAGGCTCCAGCCGGCTCCGTGGGGAGAGGATGCCCATGGCCCACAGCCCCGGCCCATCCAGCCTCCTGCAGCTCCGGCACGACCCGTGCGTTACAGCTCCCGACTACAATAGCCCGCTCTTGCCCCCTCCTCGCTCCTTTCCTAATTATATTCCATTTCAAGATTATTGCGGAATAATTGCATTACGAAAGACAGCTCCAACGTGGCATTAAGGAGCGCTCCTCCCCGGCTGCGCAGCACCGCAGGCAGCGAGCCGCGGCGCGGGGCGGTAATGGAGCACTCAACGGTACCGCAAGCACTCGGGGAAAGAGCTCGCGTCGCCTCAGCCAATACACCGACGTGCTCTGAGCACATCCCCGGCTTCTCAGTCTCTGCTCTCCTTTCACAAGGCCCACATTTGCAAAGCGGCTGGCGCGGGGCGAGGGCAAAGGGGAGGCTGAGCTGGAGGGGTGGTGGGCGTGCAGCATCCCACGCCGGCGGGATGCACGGCACTGGGTTTAAATTCCAGGCAGCACAAACCGTTGCAACGCTGGAGACAAACCAGGTGTTCGCAGGAGGCAGAGGGAAGGGGAGAAGCGCAGCAAGCAGGGTGCGCAGCAATAGTGCCGCCTCGCTGCCCCTCTCCCGTTCCCCTCCGCTGAAGAGGATGGAGCATCCCCGTCCCACCCCGAGCAGGCGCTGGCCCCCCCGCCGAGACCCTTTTGATTCGGAGCCAGGTCTTTCTTCACTACCTTGATCCCTGATCCCTTTCAGCTGCCGCCGCCGCCGTCTGCCTTGTGGTTCTTTATCAAAGGCTGTCTTGAAACCCAGATAAAGGGCGGCGTATGCAGCCAGGCTCCCAACCTTGCCTGTAACCGCTCAGACGCGCTGGCGAGATTAGCCAGAGCCCAGCTCTGCCCTGCTCGCCCGGCTCTGTCAAGATCCCTGCCCACCTAACGCCGTGATAACAGCGAGCGCGTCTCCCCGAGCCTGAACGCTTGCTCGCGCGCTAGCAAAGGACGTGCGCGACTGTGCCACGCAGACATCACCCCTGCACCCAGCAACACACGTCCGTCTGAGACGTATGGGCCTCAGGGAAGGGTCGAGCACCGGGTATTAGGAGCCAAATCTGGAATATATTTTGGCTAGTGGCCGGGCTTGTCAGCGTTGCAGACGGATGAGGTGTTGTCACAAGCCTTATGGCCAATGCTCGCGTGACTCTGAATGTGAAAGTCTGAAAAGGATCCAAGAAGCAGCCCGACTCCAAGCTCAGGCGAGGATTTGGCACCGTCCCCCCCCCGCCTTCCTGTGTAAGGGGCTGAGCGAGGGCCGGGCTGCCCTCGGGGGCTCTGCGCCGAGCAGGATGCTCCCATGGGGAAAAGCTCTTCCAGGCAGAGCAGAGGCAAATCCAGACTTAGTCCCCATCCCTGCAGGTATTTAAAAGATGTCTAGATGTAGCACTTAGGGACATGGGTTAGTGGCAGACTTGGCAGTGCTAGGCTAATGGTTGGGTTCAATGATCCAAAAAGTCTTTTTCAACCTAAACGATCCTATGTTTCCATGATTACTGTCCCCTGTTTGGAGGTGGGGAAGGCTGGGGCACTTGGGCATGGCCACGACAGCAAGAGCTGAGCTCAGACTGCAGCTCTCCACCCCAAAACTATGATGATGTCGGGTGGACAATGTACCGTTTTAGTCTCGGTAGAGAAGAACAGATGGAAATGCATGAAGGTTAAACAGTGGTACCCGGCTGAGCGGCTGCAGAGCCAGGTATCACTGCCCGGCTTCACAGCTGGGGAAACTGAGGCAGGACAGGCAGGGACTTGTCCCAGATCGCTCTGCAAACCCGTCTTCTCCCACTGATGCTCGTGTCTACCACTCGCCCTTTTAACTCTACCGGAGCCGTTTCACACCCTGGGGTCCCACTACAGCCAGCAATGCCAAGTGATCATGATTTATTATTATTATTATTACTCCTGCTATTATTATTGCCCTGTCAGAATATAAATGTGCCTCCCCTTCCAGCGTGAGAGTGTCCTGCTTAATGATGTTGTTTTCCTCTCGCTGGTACCTTCAGCTCTGACATATCGAACGTTAATGGCACCGGGAGAGCTTTGGCTGCTCTGCTCCTTCAGAAGCCGGGTCATTATACCATCAGCCATCCTGCGACGAGTACTGCTCTTCCCTCCTCCTTTATTAAGATTTGCCTCTCTTCCATTAAATTAGCCACACGCCGAACGCCTTGCTTCCGCGGGAGGGATGGATGCGTCCATTATCGCCTATTCCCTCTGAAAAGGATGGGAGGGGGGGCGGCGGGGGATACAACGCGGCCCGGGATAATTGAATGAAAATTTAATGAGCACTTGCGAGAATACGTTAAGAGAAACACCAATCGATAGAAAACTGATTTCCCGTTTTTAACACCGAATGGACTCGCGCTGGAGAAGTCGTTCCCCTCCGCCCATGGCAGCAGTACCAGGGGAGGCTGACGCGGACAGCCTGCCCCGCTGGCAAACCCCGCTGCAATCGGGCGCTCAGAGGCAGAATTACATTTTTAACGCACTGTAAATCACTTTGCAAATGAATACCCTGCCTGTGCTTAACTGCCCTCCTACTCCGGGCAGAGCGGGGCAGCTGGTGTATGAGGAAGAACAGCCCTTGGCCGCAGAAGAATATGGATGGAGGCTCGGCTGCCCACACCACCCACCTTTATTTCTCACCTAGGCTCAACTGCTTGGCACTGACCAGCTGGTTAAGCGGTGGCTACGGGAAGCCCGACCCACGCAGCCATCCCTCCCCACAGAGAGGATGCAGACGGTCCCGCCATCTCTGAAGCTCTCGCAGGAGCATCTCGTGCCCCGCACACCTCCCGCCCCAGAGATGCTGCGGAGGGATGGCCTTTCCCATTCCATAATTGCCTCCCTGACCCACCTCTGACACGTCCCAGAGGGAGATTTTCGGGGGAGCACCAGGCCAAGTTTGCAAAGAGCAGCACATATGGGGGTCGGTCTCTTTTCCCAAGGAACAGGCAATGGGATAAGAGGAAACGGCCTCAAGTTGCACCAGGGGAGGTTTAGATCGGATATTAGGAAATATTTCTTCCCCAAAAGGGTTGTCAAGCATTGGAACAGGCTGCCCAGGGCAGTGGTGGAGTCGCCATCCCTGGAGGGATCTAAAAGCCGGGCAGACGTGGTGCTGAGGGACGTGGGTTAGCGGTGGGTTTGGCGGTGTTGGGTTGATGGTTGGACTCAATGATCTGAAAGGTCCCTTCCAACCCAGACGATTCTATAATTGTAATTCTATATCCCAGCCAGGTTTTCCCAAGGCACCTCGGCTCTGCCAGCCTGATTTTCCCTGGGAGCTCAGCCCAGCACCTTCCCCGGCTCAAAGCCTCGTCGGCAGCTCGGTCCTCGATGGAAATGGGATGCTTTTGCTCTTGAGGACAAAGGCAGCCTCAGTGGTGCTCCCATGGAGGTCAGATTTGGTCCTGTGGGTAAATCCTCAGTAAAATGGGTCAATCAAACAAATCCACCTGGAAAGAGTGGGGTGCTTGATGAAAAAGCAGGAGGTTGCAGAGAAACTGCACTTCATTCACTGAACCAGCCAACAGGGCGGCTCCCGGCCAGTTCCCCGCCAGCCCCACCTGCAGCAGGGCACGCTCCACAGCTGCTCCTTCCTGCAGAGCCGGGTCATGGAATCATGGAATGGTTTGGGTGGGAAGGGACCTTAAAGCCCACCCGGTGCCACCCCCTGCCCTGGGCAGGGACACCTCCCACCAGCCCAGGTTGCCCCAAGCCCCGTCCAGCCTGGCCTTGAACCCCTCCAGGGATGGGGCAGCCACAGCTTCTCCGGAAGATCCTGCACACTTAGCCCACTTTTCCACTTTTTACTACCATTTTTCCGAAAATAAAGGATTTGACCAGCCCTCCTGGCAGGAACAGTAACCCGGCTGCCCCACGGCCACGAGGATGGTCCCCGCGTCCCCAGATAGCCCCGCAGCACGGCGGGGGGGTCCCTGGGACACGCCGACGCGCACGTCCACCCTGCCCGACCTACAGACCGTGCCCAGCTCACGTCTGAGCTCCGCCGTGCCCGGGGAAGCTCTGGTTTCACCCCAGACGCCACGAGCGGGCAGGGCGGCGGTGGTGGTGGGGGACCTCCGTGTCCCTCCGTGTGTCCCCCCGTGCCCCCCCACCCTCCCGCAGCCGCCCCCGCACAAAGCAGCTCATTCTCGGCGGCTTCCAGCGCCGCTCTGCAGCAGTAAATATTGCATTAGCTGCGGTGGGCTGGGGCTCCGGGCCCTCCTCCAGCTTGGCAGCCTCCTCTCGCCCGGCCGGCAGAAGAAATGGGGATTATGCGAGCTGGGCACGGAGCAGCAACGGGCAGAAAGCAACCCCCGGGGGGGGCGAGAAACGCAATTGCCAGGCACCCATGGCTTATCTCCATCCTGTTTTCTAAGCCACGAGGGTCCACAAAGCCCTTGTGTGACACGCGGCTTCGGCGGAGTTAAAATTTTTCTCTTGGGAGAGAAAAAAAAAAAAGGAAAAATAAAGTGAATTTTTGGACCCGAGCATTCGGGAATCAAAGCCGAAAAGCTTCCAGCGCCGATCTGAAAAGGGCTTTTCCGCTCCCAGGCGATGCTCTGGGGTTTTGCCGTCGTGATTTTGAAACTTTCTGGAATTTGTCGGGTTTTGTTTCTGCTTGCTGGGAAAGGTCACGGCTTCCCGGGCAGGCAGGCAGGCAGGGAAGGAGGGAGAGAGGGATTGCTCTGCTTCCCGACACAGCCCCGTGCTCCCCGCCGGCCCCCTCGTTTGGGAGCCTGGCTGCCCCCGCTCGCCTGCTGCGGGGCAGAAAAGACGAGACGAGGCATTAATAGATCACTCCGCCAACAAAACCTGCACGCAAAGGCCAAAAATAGCGGGATAAAATAAATCCGAGGTGGTCCTTCCAAAACTGCCTGGCTAAGTGAGCTCCCGGTCCCGACTCCGGCGTTTCCCTTCCAGTTCCGCGCACAACAGGCCTTTTGTTAAATTTCACATCCTGAAAGAATTTAATAGCATTTTTATTTTTAATCCATCACATGTGTTTTGTTTGGACTAATCCGGCGGGGCTGCGCTCACAAGCAGCTCTTTTCCAACATCACTAAATTTCTCATGACTTAACCTGTTGACAAGGACGGGACGTGTTCGGCCCTCGTTAGACAAGCATCATTAGGCGCACGCAGACCTCGCAGCCCCGCGAGCAGATGGGGTGGCCAGGGGTTTTTGCTGGGGATGGGAGGAGAAGCGGAGCCCTGCTCCGGAGGCCAAGCTGTCTCCCCTTTTCTTTTGGAGGGGACCCCAGGGCTGCCCAGCTTTGCTTCTGCAAACCAGACCATCTTGCCCAAAAAATGTTTGGTTTTTGGTTGTTTTTTTTTTTGCCGGGGAGGAACCGGCTTTCCCATCGCCCAGCCCAAGGACTGAGCTTGGGACCATGGGGAGCAGCAGCACTCATGTCCCTTAATTGCCATAATTCAATTAAGCCCTGCGGCGGGGCGCAGCCGGGCAGTGAATCAGCTCCCCCCCCGCCACCAGCCGAGGGCCAGTACGCGGCCACAACGCACCCAAGCACCACCTTGGCTTTAAGCCGGGGTTGAAGCTCAAAAAAGCGTTTTCTCCCGGGGTGAGGGGTCTCCAGGTCCGGCTGCTCTTCCCACCGGGCGCGGGGCTGGGATGCCGGGCTGCGCAGCGGGCGGGAATAGCACGGGGGGGGCTGCAAAGGCAGCCGGGAGCCCCCGCGGGCGCCCAGCCTGCCTTCAGGCTCACGCCCATGCGTCGCTGAGCACATCTGGATCCTCTAATAACTTGGGCCGCGAAGAAAACGCGCCGAGGCGAGCTGACACCCCCGTGAAGCGCCTTTGTGTGATCCCTCAGAAGTGCCCGCTTCCCAATCTGCGGATTGCTGCTCCTAACCAGCTCCAGACTTTGTTTTGAACATCAGATACATTTCGGTTGGCGGCTGCGGGAGACATCCCTCTCCCCAGCCCCGAGCGGGAGCGTGTCAGCAGGCAGGGCAGGTCTGGGGGCTTGGAGATCGCTGGGGCCCGGGGGACACACAAGGGCTGCCCGCCCCGGCGAGCGGCGTCCCCAGACTTAAAGCTTTCAGGGGACAATAGCACAGCGAGAAATCCCACTTCAGACACTCCTCGCTCAAGAGAAGCCCGGCCAAGGAACCGGCGTGTTTTCCAGCTGCGGGGCTCAGCCCTCGGCCCCCGGCGCGGCCACAGACAGGACCGGTGGCTGCCCCTTGGGTCGCTTCTCCTGGGGTTGGACTTGAGCTGGGAGTTTTTAAGGGGCACCAGATTGTCCTGGGATCGCTTTTTCTACACGCAGGTGGTAATTTATTCTAAATCCAAGCTAGCAAACAGGGTTGTCGCAGCACATCATCTCCCTGCTGACCGAGGCTGTGAGCGGAGTGGATGCGGTTTATAAAATTCCATTTTTTTAAGGCTGCTCAGTGACAAAGAGCTGGATTTTCCCCCTTCCCGTCACTGAGATCAGCCCGGGGTGCTGGGCACAGGGGTGCCCTGGCCATAGGAGGACATGGCTCTGCAGGAGCTTGGTGGCTGGTTGGGTTTGGGAGCACGGTGGTGAGCTGCCATCTCCAGCTACCGGGTTCTGGAGCTCTCTGAAGCTTTGGTTTGGTCAAAATATGAAACCAAAGGCAGAATAAGCTCCACCGTGCTCAAGTTTGGGTTGCAACCCAAGGCAGACTGTGGGAGACCTTCTGTTCCAAAGCCATCAGACCCGCCAAGGCCACCGGCCCTCCTGGGACCATGCCTGCCAAAAGGGGCAGGGGGACGTGTCCCCACCAGCGTCAAGGGACGGGGACGGGGGCTTTTCCCATTTACCAGCCGCTAAACAGAGCAGCTCCAGGGCCTTCGGGGAGGTCTGGGAGGATGCCTTCACCCGCAGGTCCTGCAGCGGTCACCTGGGGACAGCCGGTGGGTGCCCTGCCTTTATTTATCCCTCTCCACAAAATGCCCCAGCAACTCGTGCCAAACCACCGCAGCCCCCTCGTTAAATCACAGCCTGCCCCGGCATGGCAGGGCTGGGAGACCGCCCGGCACGTCAGCGCAGGGGTGGGTTTGTCTTGATATTGGAGTCAATGCTAATCGTCCAACAAATCCCGGCTTTGTCGCAGATTTGCCATAAAGCCCCAAACCGGAGGAAAATTCTGTGCTGGGCGGAGTCCAAGGGTGCCGCGTTGCACAGGGATCATGTTCAACTAATGGATTTATTTTGTCCCCGGGAACTGGATCCCTTCGAGCTGGCTCCGAGTCCGGGGCAGCACAAACCCCAGCCACTCCCTGAGAATAAACCTGGCCGGATAAACTGCGAAGGGCCGGGAGACAAACATCCCATTCACCAGCTCTCCTGGAAAAGCCGTCGGGATAACAGCCGTTGCCAAAGCCACGGCAACAAAGGCATCTCTCTGTGGCACCGGGGCGCGGGCAAGGATGAGCCGGGGGAGGTTGGGGGTGATGAGACGGAAGCGATGGGGCTCGGTGGGGCTGTGGGTTTCTCCGCGCGGCCGTGGGAAACCTCTCAGCGCGGTGCCAGTCCCACGGGGGGAAACCTCCCAGCGTGGGGCTTTGGCCCCGGGCCTGTAGGAAAGGACGGCAGCGCTTCTGCACCCGGGGAGCTTCGAGGACAAGCTGAGGCTTTGTCTCTAAAAGCTGACTTTGGCGTGGGGAGATAAGGGAATAAAGAATTGCTGGTGGGAAAAAGAGAGGGGACTGAGGCCGCTTTGTGCCCGGGCACCGGGGACGAAATGCTGGGAACGTATTGCGAGCGTGTTGGAGAGGGATGAGATGTTCCGGCTGGTTGTGGGGGAAACCCCGCTCAGCCCTGCTCCGGCTTTGCCCGGGGGAGCTCCCCGCCCCGCGCCCAGCCCGGCACGGCGGCACCCTCCTCTCACCAGCGCCGTCAACCCGGCCCCGCCACTTGTGGGGCGATTTGCCACTTAAACCACGTATTCAGCCCAGATCCCAAATTACTGAAGATCCAGGCCAGGCTTCACCTGGTTCAGCTAAGCCAGCTCAGCCCACCTGATTTCATAGAGTCACAGAATGGTCAGAGCTGGAAGGGATCTTAAAGATCATAGAATCATATCATGGAATGGTTTGAGTTGGAAGGGACCTTAAAGCCCACCCAGTGCCACCCCCTGCCCTGGGCAGGGACACCTCCCACCAGCCCAGGTTGCTCCAAGCCCCGTCCAGCCTGGCCTTGAACCCCTCCAGGGATGGGGCAGCCACAGCTGCTCTGGGCAACCTGGGCCAGGGGCTCACCGCCCTCACAGCCAAGAATTCCTTCCTCAGATCTCAGCTCAATCTCCCCTCTTCCAGTGTAAAACCCTTCCCCCTGGTCCCACGGCTCCCCTCCCTGATCCAGAGTCCCTCCCCAGCTTTCCTGGAGCCCCTGGAGGGACTGGCAGGGGCTGGAAGGTCTCCCCGGAGCCTTCTCTTCTCCAGGCTGAACCCCCCCAGCTCTCCCAGCCTGTCCTCCCAGCAGAGGGGCTCCAGCCCTCCCAGCATCTCCGGGGCCTCCTCTGGCCCCGCTCCAACAGCTCCGTCTCCTTCTGCTGTTGGTGCCCCAGCGCTGGAGGCAGCACTGCAGGGGGGTCTCCCCGAGCGGAGCAGAGGGGCAGAATCCCCCCCTGGCCCTGCTGCCCACGCTGCTGGGGATGCAGCCCAGGCTGCGGGGGGGTTCCTGGGCTGCCAGCGCACACTGCCAGCTTGTGTTGAGCTTCTCATCCACCAACACCCCCGAGTCCTTCTCCTCAGGGCTGCTCTCAGTCCATTCTCTGCCCAGCCGGGATTTGTGCTTGGGATTGCTCCGACCCACCTGCAGGACCTTAACAGCACCCATTTTTAGAAGGAAAGGGTGAGTTCCGTACGCATCCGGAGCTGCCCTGCTCTGCCCGCCCTGGGCAGGACGGTCCACGTGGGGCAGGACGGGATGCGGTCCGGGGTGGGATGCTGCCAGGGATGCTGCGCTCCATCACTCACCGTCTCTGCCCCCTCTTGTATCTGAAATAACAACTTCCTCACCCAGGGAGAAGCATCTCCAACAGCATCCGACCCTCCGCTGCCTTTCCTACCGGAAAATCCCTGTCCCGCGAGCGGAGCCCGCTCAGGTGCGGCCTCGGCGGCAGAGCATCCCGCGGAGGAAGTATGGGATCCAGATGCCAGGAGGAGGGTTTGGTTTGCTTTAAATATAAGGCGTACGAAAAAGTCCAAGCAGAGACTATTTATTGATTTTAATGAAAATAATATGTTGCCTCGAATGAGGATGTTAATTAAAAGGCACCCGCTGCTGTTTATCGCTGGCTGAGTCTCTGGCAGCAGTAAAGAGGGAATGGAGTCGGGTAGCTCATGCCAAAACCTCCCCGCGGGGAAGGTGGATGGTGCCGGGAGCGGGATGCGGGGCCGGAGCGTTCCCGCTCCTCTCTGCTCGGAGGGAGCAGCTCCGAAAATAAACTCTCGTTCATGAAAGCCGGGCCTGGCAAGCCATGTTGCTGGAAAAGGGGGATGAAATCTCCCGATGCGGCGCCCCCCCCGGGCTCTGCTCCATCCAGCCCCACGCGCTGGCAGCCCCTGGGAGCGGGCAAATCCAGCCCCGGCTCCCCTGTGAACTTAATAAGTTCACACAATAGCATCCTTTATATAGATAGATTATTATTTTTTTGTTTTTCTTCTCCTTGTTATGCATGAGACCCACTACACAGACAAAGAGGCACCATGCGCATAAAAACTTGCTACATCTTGCCTCGAGGCAGCAAATTTAAAAGCAAAATTGAATTCTTAAGGCCCCCCGTGGAAAGTCACTGAACCTGCCGTGCAAGGTCTGCTGGCACAAAGGCAGGGATGCTAAATAAAAACCCCTGGGTGAATGCTATATTTTTCTGATACAGATCCAGCACACAAAGGCACTGGGCTCAGAAGCGGGGTAGAGCTTCTGAGGTGTTTTTTTCTTTTTTTT
>VYZM01019498.1:234861-246151 GCA_013398915.1 Dromas ardeola | reverse complement strand
GCTGGTGGGGTGGGGAGTATAGAATTGAGTACTTTGTGGAACTGCTAATGAAGACAAAGCGCTGAATTTTAGTCTCCTTTTAATCTTTCGGCTGTCATGTGTTCCCTGGCTCCATATGTTTTCTTACAGAGCAAGGCGTAATCAGCTTTGCATCCTGCATTGCCACGAGCACTTCCTCTTCAGTTCAAAGGCAGGAATGGAGATGGAGAGACCCATCTTGATGTCCATATTCATGCACACCTCTGCTCTGACTGTATTTTAAACATACCTTCTTGCGCTTAATAACTCGTCACCCTGTTTCCTCGCTTCGGCGTTGTGGCAATGTCGCTTTCCTTGGAGAAGAGCTCTTGTTTGTCATTAAATACCGGTGTTGGAGAAACAAAGCGGAGGAGGATGGTGCTTTCAAAGCAAGGGCAGCAGCGTGTTTAACAGCCTGCCTTCGTGCTCAGGACTGCAGCTGGTTATCCGAGGCACTCAGTTTTGCCTACGTAGGCATAAAAAGAAGGTGGATTACAGGCAGCTTCAGAGGAAAAACGTGCAGACCTGACTTTCAAAGCACTTTGCGCGCCCTTCCCATGGAGCAGAGGGAAAGCCAGTGCGCAGGCTTGGGAAGCAAGAAGCTCCCAGGCAGCGAGTTCAACGGCTGCACCGCGGTCCTGGGCTTTTCTTAGATGTCTGCTGACAACCATGTTATTCCTAAATGCAGTGTTGGTGATAAATGCTGGGAAGCGGTCCCACGGGAGAGCAGTGCTGGGACTTTCTGTGCTCCTGCGCCGGGGTGGGGACGGTGGTGGTGTGTGGCTTTGACACTGAGCTCTGGTTACCTACAGATCAGAGTGACTCGACCAGCTTTAATTTCGTCATGCTCCAAAGTTATTCAGGGACTGTAACTAATTGAATTTAAAATGACTAGGGATCTTTTTCAGCAGACGGAAAGTGGAGGCTCTTCCCAGCTTCGTGGTTCTCGGGGGAGAATTTGCTTCCTGGAGACACTTTTGGGTACCTACAGGAGATAAAACTCCAGCCACGTACAGCTTGGGGGAGAAAACCCACTGAAATTCAGCCTGTCACAACCGAGACGTACAATGTGGGGGGTGACACACCTTGGAACAGGGAGAGTTGGACCTTAAAGGTCTGCTCTGAAATGCTTTATTGGCAGCTCTGACATGAAAGTTAAAGTGCTTGAATTAACATCATCTGCTAAGAACAGTTTCCCTGGTTGTCTCGTCCCCTCTCAGCTGAGCAGTGCCCAGACTATGTCTCTCCTTTGACAGGTCTGCCGTGACAACTTACTAACTGGGAAGGAGCTGCAAAATAACGGTTACTTAGGCTCGTTTTCCCCTTCATAGCAATCTGCAAGCTTTACCTCGGAGGTGACGAAGGACTGTGCTGCCTGCAGGCAGATCTGTCAGGAAGGTAACCCTTGAGTGCCACTGCAGGTTGTCTTCGGCACGTTCTCATCCAGACTGGTTGCTAGTGAAGCCCAAGGCGTGAATCCCTTCAATCTGTGCTTGGCTTTTACTGGAGGCAGAAGCCTAAACTGGGTGGCCAGACATACCCCTTCTTGACCCTAGCGCAATGGCATGAAGAGCGCGCCTGGTTCTCATCTTTGGAAATGAATGTTGCTTCAGGTTCCTGCCAGATAAAGACACATTAAAGGGCAAAACTCTGAAACAGCAGTAGACTCCTTACGAGAGCAGAAAAGAGCCATTAAGATACCACGGTGGAAAATGAGTACGTTGCCAAACTGAGTGAGAGCAGATGTGATAGAGGCCGGGATCCAACACTGTGGGAAATCAGTCTGCAGAGTGCAAAACGAGAACAGATCCTGAATTAATTGTAGCTGTTTCCCATTTAGAGGCAAACCAAAGAAAAACAGGTGAACGATTTGGTGCTACCGAGAAAATGACCATAAATATGAAGGACATGAAAATGAAGTCTGAAAGACAATGGGGTGGAAGAAGCCAAAACCCTCTGGATCTCAAAAGATCTGTGAAGCTCAAAACTGATCCTCGGACATTTGTTGGTACGTGAGAACATGGAGGAAGCTGCTGTGAAGAGCAAAAGACAAGTGGTGAGGAAACAACCTGTTCCCAGGGTCATGAGCTGCCCACCAGACATCCTTGGCTGGGCAGCAGCAGGACACGCTCTTTTGAATCTTCTGACATTCTCAAGTGACTTCCTCCGATTCCCAAAGGATTCCTCCTTTGCTTTCTCCAATTAAAATGGAGCCTTGAAAGAGAAGGAACAGGAACAGCGAATAAACAGAAATCCCCATTTTATGAAGTAGTTAGACACACAGCAACGACCTGCCAGGCTGGAAGTGAAGGGAAGGAGTTGAAAAGTAGGTGAGGAAAACAGGGAGGAAAAGCTCCCATCCAGGATCTTTCCCCAGAAAGACGACGCACAGCAGACTGCTAGATAAAAGGGACCTATGCAACCTTGGATCTGACAACAGAGTGGAAATCCCCTGGCTGGAGAAAAGACGAAAGAGAGGATGAGGCAGCTGTAAGGAGATCCTAGAGTACTGGGCCCCGATAAACCCTAGAGCAGAAGAAGCAGCAGCCAAAAAAAGGAACTCCATCCATCAGTGGCCATGAAAATGTGTGTGTGAACTTTTTCTGAAATTCCCAGGGAGAAGAACGATTTGGGTTGAGAAGCGACGAATGCAGAACTCTAAATGCTGGTGTCATCAGCCCTACCCAAACTAGTTTTCTATGAGCACGGACAAGTCGCACAACCTCCATGTGCTTCTGCTTCATCACTTCTGGCAGAGGGGGGGAGAGATACTGTCTGTGTTGAAACATGGATGTGAAAAATAGATCACATCAACAGTTATAAAATGCTTCTACTGCAGCAAGAGCATTATCGCTCCTTGTTAGGATTGTGTACAGAGTAAATATCGAGGAGTCTCCATGTGTCACTTTTTAGCTGCTCTGTGCTACGGCAGGGATGGTTGCACTCCATCCGCTTCTGACAACCTCCCATGATGGAAACTGATTTCTCCTGGGAAATCTATCCCGGGACTCAAGTTATCTTTACAGTTAAATGTTCTCCTGTTACCTAATCTCGATCTGGCTGCTGGGATTTGAAGCCATTCATTACTGCTCGCCCTATCTGCTGTTTGGGGCGCAGGTTTGTGTAGATAGGAGAGGTGTCTGCGTTTTTATGAGTGGGTATGCGCCGATCAAGAGTGTTGGGTGGTTTTCATTGTAAGAAGCAGTCTGACTGCTTACAGCTTTGCCAGAGCCCAGCTATTTAGGCTAAAGCTTTTCCATGCCAGGCATTTCCCTCAAGCTGTTTTCCACCCCCTGCTTTTTTTTTTTCTTTTTTTTTTTTTTTCCCCTCCTCTTTGCCTTTTTGTTTTAAAATGCAGCCAAAAATCTCAGCTGTTTCTGAGAACGAGGTTAGGGAATGATACCGCTGCATTATGGCTGAACGGGAGAACTTCGTTGATGGGACTATTTTTGGAAACCTTGAGTTTTTTGGAAACCTTGAGATCTGAAATCTGGGAGTGGGGCTGTGACTTGAAGATCAGCCACCCAGGTGCTAACGCCCCCCAGAATGACAGCTCTCCGTGGTGGACACGGGTCGGTTGGTCTGGCTCCATCCTGGGAATTTCAGTTGATTCTGAGATGTTTCCTGTGAGAGGTTCAGGAGTCACTCTTCTTGTCCTGAAGGGACTTTCTGTCCAAAACAAAGTCTCACCCTGCACAAACTCAGTTTGGCCCTGGACTCATGGTAAAGCAAGGTGTGGGAGACGACTACACCTGTGCGCCTTTTTTCCTTCTTTTCTGTTCTCCTATACCACAAATTGTTGAGTCCGCAGGTCAAATTCAAGCAAATTTGAGAGTGGGAGGGAAAGCAGGTTTCAGAAACTCTTTCGAAAGCCTTTAAATTAGGTGGTATGGGTGAAAGGGGAGAATGGAGGTGCAAATCCCAAGGAAACCAGCCTACCTTTGTTTAACGCTCCCCGGAGCAGCCTGGGTTTGTGTAGAACATTGTCATTTGTTAACCTCCCCACAATAGGATCCAACTTTGTACTTGAGCCATATTTTTCCTCCTTCAGCTTTCGAAGGTAGGTTTTTTCCCCCTCCAAACAATAAAGACTGTTCAAAACCTAGGATCTCTGATGAAACCAGATCTGCCTTCGATACACGTTAATCACGGCGGGATTATGGGGCTGGAGCAGCCACTGGAAGCTCTTTCTGGTGAAACTGGAAGTGACCTTTGTTTCTCCTTGTTCTGTGGGTCAGTCTCGAGCTTAACCGGACATCTACGAAGGCTGCAGCTGCTAAGCGAGACCACAGAGGTGACGGAGAGGTGACGAGCCACCTCCGCTGCTCTTGTACGCTGCTTCTTTTGCTGCAGCTGTAGCGTTGGCTTGTAGACATCTCGCTGGTCTCCTTCCTGTTGGTGAGCAATGCACAAAATGCAGCAAATTACAACGCTAAAGACTTGATGGGGGGCGGAAATCCACATCTAAGTGGAAAATCCTATGGTAGAGTGTGCTGAGTAATCTGTCTTGGGACATAAGGAAGGCAAAGGGCCAGGTGTAAATACACCATTCAACCTGGAATTTGCAATCCAATCTGCACGGGGAAATTCTTTTGCTCTTACCAAGTCAAGGGCAAGTCGATGAGATTTCATTCTGAGCCAGGGCGTGCCCGTTTGCATCAAGCTGGCGGATGGGGGCCATCCTAATTCCTAGTCAGTAAAACCAAATAGCTCGAGCAACAGAGGAGAAGGGCGAAAACAAAGTTACTATCAACACCCTGCCTCTTTGAAATCCCTTCCAAATTCTCAAAGGATAAGATCAATGCGAACAAAAACAATAACAGCACTGTATTAAAAGAAGGTGAAAAGGCAGCTCCCTCGGCAGTACACACCCAAGAATTGGGCTTTTCTTTGCTTTCTGGGAGCTGACATGAGGCAGGCAGCGTTTGGTGGTGCCCCAAAGCAGCAGCCAGGTATTTTGCTTCTTTATTTTAACTTTGAGAGCTCCATAATGAAAGCAGCGGTCAGCACCCCCTGTGCCAGAGCACTCCGAACCTGCCCGCGATGGAATGTGCTGATAAAGTGGAATATTTCCTTGCGGACTTGGTTTGAGACACCAATTTAAATATTGCTAATTTCCAGTATCGGCCTCAGCCAGAGGCTTCACCTCTCAGTGATCCATCTGTAAATGGTGGCAGCGATTCCTAGGCTTGAATGTCTAATTAAACAACACGCTTCGCGACTCTGTCTCCCAGTCCCTGGGTTCGCCTCCGTGGAGCACTGATTTCTCCAAAAGCACAATAAAACAGCCGTCGATCCATTTGTTAGGATGCGACGTGGCAGCCTGGTGCGTTAGGTGTATGGAAATGTAAGTTTTTGATGTGTTTAGTGTGTAACAAGACAGCAGAACTCTGCTCAGTTCTGAAATGCGACCTTCCCCTTGAAAATGAAACTAATTCTTTAAGAAAGAACAAGACTTTTTTGAATAATCTCGTGGTTTGAAAGTCAACATTTTGCTGCCTTTTATGAGGCAAATTTGAAGTCGGGTGCGTGTCGTAAAGGTGGATAAAGTGTGAGTGACCAAGAGGGCTGAATGGCAGTGGAAAAGCTTTATAGAATCTCCAGGAAAACTTCCTAGAAAGAGAACAGGGGGATTTTAACAAAATTCTCCTTAAGATTAATGCAGGTTGTGCTGATAAACCCGCTGGAGTTGTCTGACTCTTTAAACAAATATGGAATGTTGGAAGGAGAGATCTTTTTATGCATAAACTTCTTTTGTTTCTCACCAGCAAAACACTTTCAGCTAAGATGTGCCTGTGGCAAATCTCCCTTCCTGTGAAGTTTATTGATATTTTTATTTCAGTTGGGCAAAGTCTGAAAACCCTTGATTACAGCTGGGAGTTCATTTCTGCTTTAACCAGAAAGAAGGTGAAAAAGCTTCATAAATGCAATTGCTTTCCACCGCTGGATCTACGAGAGGAAAGAACTATAGCTCAAAGCGTACAAGAATAATCTGTTTTGAATCTGAAGAGTCACTTGGACATTTATCTGTACCAAGGCTGAATCACCTCTAACAGTTGCACTGAGTATAATCAGAAGTACAACAGACTATAACACAGCCTGCCCAGTGATAAACATTCACATGTGAAACAAGAACAGGGCTTTGAGTCACCCTCTGTTTAGCTTTCTCCCCATCACCTCAAGTCCAACCCAACAGCTATCCCTACAAGCGTTTGGGTTCCCTGCTTTGAATTTGAACGTACCCTGTGCTGCCCATGCAGGAACGAGAAGGGATGGCTGCAGGACCAGGTGCTTGTGCTGTCCTGCACACACGAGCTCCTCCTTCACATCAGCCACCAACTTATTTTGTGTCAACCGATGTCTTGCAGTGCTGTGTATGCCAATGGGGGAGGGGGAACCCAAACCCCATGAAGATTGGCAACAGAAGATTTAATCCAGAGATGATGTTGCAGCTGGCTTATCGGGTAGAGATTTGGCTGGTGGAGGCTACTGGAGCATATGCATGTTTTGACTGTCTCTTAGGCTCTCTGTGACAACTTGCTGTCGCCCTGATTCCTCCGTAGGATCATAGAATGGTTTGGGTTGGGAGGGACCTTAAAGCCCAGCCAGTGCCACCCCCTGCCCTGGGCAGGGACACCTCCCACCAGCCCAGGTTGCTCCAAGCCCCGTCCAGCCTGGCCTTGAACCCCTCCAGGGATGGGGCAGCCACAGCTGCTCTGGGCAACCTGGGCCAGGGGCTCACCACCCTCACAGCCAAGAATTTCTTCCTGATATCTAAACCTCCCCTCATCCAGTTTGAAGCTACTACCGCTTGTCCTATCACTACATGCCTTTGTAAAAAGTCCCTCTCCAGCTTTTTTGTAGGCCCCCTTCAGATACTGGAAAGCTGCTCTAAGGTCTCCCCGGAGCTTTCTCTTCTCCAGGCTGAACACCCCCAGCTCTCTCAGACTGTCCTCATAGGAGAAGAAAACCTCAGATATCCTGGGTGGGCAACTTCACGTCTGTTGCGAGCTGCCGGAGTCCTACAGATGGCCTGTGCTGGGCCTGAGGAACTGAAACTGGCTGCATCGTCCGTTCTCATGTTGCTTCCTGGAAGCCCTTGAGATCTGAAAATCTGCAGGGACTTCTAGAACAGCTACAAGATTACAGATCTTCTCTGGCCTTTTTATGTCTTCTTGTGCTTAATGTTTTTTAAAACGTGTAAAAGGCTCTCTACCAGGGTATGGACCCCCCAAGATCATGCATATACTTTGGAAGATGTTTTTAATGGGTTACGAAATGCAATGTAACGAGACAGCGTGGCTGATGATAGCTTTTTCTGTGTACTGTGCTGCCATGCCTGAACAACATACAGTTGAGTGTCATTCATATTGTCCGTATGCTGATAACTGCATCTTCAGAACTAATTTCACAAAGGCAGTTTTTACAGACTTCCTTTTATGTATGTAGGCTTGGGTGAGTCATGCCTTGTGCTCAGTTAAACTTTCTCCTCGTTGCTCAGCCTTCGGGATAATGACAGTGCCTGGCTCTTTACATAGAGATTTCGAGAACTTCATCTGGAGATCTCAAGCCATTCGATAGGTGGGGGAATCGAGGCATGAGAAGTGAAGTGAGACGCCCAAAGTCACTCAGGAAGCCACGCGCAAGGCTGGAGGAGGCACCCAGTCCAGCCAGGCAATGGAAACTCTGAGTTCAGATAATTATAGAATCATAGAATCACTCAGGTTGGAAAAGACCCTTGGGATCATCAAGTCCAACCCTCAACCCCACTCTACAAAGTTCTCCCCTACGCCATATCCCCCAACACCACATCTAAACGACTCTTAAACACATTCAGGGATGGGGACTCCACCACCTCCCTGGGCAGCCTATTCCAGTATCTGACCACTCCTTCTGGGAAGAATTTTTTTCTAATGTCCATAATATTTCTTTTCACAGTTTGCTGCGACGGCAAAATGAAAAAAAAGGGGGTTTAATAGAAAAGCTGCATAGTTCC
Organism: Dromas ardeola; assembly: GCA_013398915.1. Taxonomy (NCBI): domain Eukaryota; kingdom Metazoa; phylum Chordata; class Aves; order Charadriiformes; family Dromadidae; genus Dromas; species Dromas ardeola. The sequence continues at coordinate 238,137 of VYZM01019498.1, read as the reverse complement.
ATTACCAAAACAGGTCCAGACAGCACAGAATCATAGAAACTTATACCTACTTTGCTTATTGTCACTGTTCCCAATAACCAGTATGAAAGTCAAGTAGCCTTCTGGGATAATCTGGTTTAGTTCTCTAATTGTGTAGTTCAGCCTCCATTGCATCATTGGAGGAATAATTGGTTCTGACGCTCTCGAGTTTCATTTCACGTTGGTTTCTAGAAAAACTCCTGTATTCCTCTGGTTAATTGAAATAATTTATACAGATTTTCAATTCATTATGATGCTGTGTTTTCCTAAGACAGTGCCAAGCTCAATAATCAGAGGCCTTCTTCACTACATCAGACTCCTGTACCTGGTATCACACTGTTACTTCCATAGTTGTGCGTCCCTGACCCCTTTATGATGAGTTGCTGGCATGCAGGTGTGTATTCAGGTGGATGTCCCAGGCTCTACGGGCCATGCTTTTGTGGGAGCTGCCACACATGTATGTTATTGAAACAAAGGCTATTCTTTTGGGCCCCTCACTACAAGAAAGACATTGAGATTCTGGAGTGTGTCCAGGGAAGGGCAACGGAGCTGGTGAGGGCTCTGGAGCACAAGTCCCCTGAGGAGCGGCTGAGGGAGCTGGGGGTGTTCAGCCTGGAGAAAAGGGGGCTGAGGGGAGACCTTCTCGCTCTCTGCAACTCCCTGAAAGGAGGGGGTAGCCAGGGGGGGTCGGTCTCTTCTGCCAGGGGACAGGTGACAAGAGGAAACGGCCTCAAGTTGCACCAGGGGAGGTTTAGATTGGATATTAAGAAAAATTTTTACACTTAAAGGATTGTCAAGCATTGGGACAGGCTTCCCAGGGATGTGGTGGAGTCGCCATCCCTGGAGGTATTTAAAAGCCGGGCAGACGTGGTGCTGAGGGACGTGGTTTAGTGGTGGACTTGGCAGTGCTAGGTTGATGGTTGAACTCGATGATCTTAAAGATCTCTTCCAACATAGACAATTCAATGATTCTATGACTTCTTTGTGAAGCACACTGCTAAACTGCCACTGCTCCAAACCAGAAATAGCCCAGGGTGTCCAAATCACCTTGCTGGGAAAGGACAGTTGTTTTTACTGGCTTTTCATTTAGGCCTGCTCGTGAAGACTTAGGTCTCTTGTTGCACGGTGGTAGTAACCCAGGTGGAAGCAGAGGTGTGAATGCAGCTACTCCTGTGCTAGGGCCATGGTGACTAGGGTGCTCACTGGGGAGGGTGGGAATTGGAGCTTCAACAGCCTCAGCGTGTGAAGGGTCTCCTATGTCCCGGCTGAGGACTCCAAAGGCTTGGGAACAACAAAGGCAGGCAGGAGTCATGTTCTGATAAGGGTGAGTCCCATCCAGTTATTTCAAGGAGCACCTGTAGGCATCGTCTTTTAGGAGAAGGGTTCCATCTTTGGTATCCGGAGTCAACAGAGGCATCCCTCTCGTAGCCTGGTTCAGAGAAAAGAGAGACCAGGTCTGCTTCCTCCCTCATACCTGCCATACTTAGCATTTCTTAACTGGCAGGCAGCTTCCCACTCAGAATGCAAAATTAGATCATTTTGTTTAACCGTTGTGGTACGGCTGTTATCTCTGTGTGCTACGTTAGATGTTTAGATATCAACTTTGGACTTAGACGTCTAAGTCCTGAAAGCTGCGTGTTGTCACCTTTGGAGTCCCTACATCCACCTCTGCATAAAGGGCTTCCACAGATGTGAATTGACTCCGACAGCTCATGCCCATACCCCTCATTAGGGTTGTTTTGGGAGTCCTGAGATAAGATAGACCTTTATGCTGATGTATGCAGGCTAGACACGAAAGGCTGCTCCAGAGGTGAGCGAGAGCATTTCAGGACGGTTTCTGCATGTGACTGTGGGTCCATGAACCCATCAGCAATAACCCCACAACACTGGTGGGATGACTTCAGTGGGGATATTCTGGTCGGGAGCATCGGTTGTAGTAGTAGTAAGGAAATAAAAATGAGTCTGGGGGAAAGAAGTCAATTCATCTGCTCAGTTTCTCCCCCTCTCCCTGAATTTTGTAGAACCTATAAGCATAGACCAATTGCGTAAGTGGATTGCACTTCGCACCTAATGTGCATAATTATATCTTGCAAACAGTTTATTAATGGATCTATAATCATAGCGTAGCTTGTATACACATAACACTGGTGTTTGATTGTGCTGCAGCTGCCATAGATCAATAGATACCCTGGAGTCTGGCTTATTAGTGTCTCGCATGCGTGAAGTCTAGAGAACAATGTAACATCGGTGCCGTGCGGTTGTTCATCAAATACCTAGGGGAAACCAGAGGGCTTAAAGACGTGGTAGAGAAGGTTATAGGAAGAAGAGTATATACAGGACTTGTCAGTTGAAGAAAGCTCCCTCTCTCGAAACCCGCCCATCTGTAAGTCTTTAAGTGGTATTTCTGCCTCAATTATCCATGCGCTGTAAACACATTTTGGAAAGGGCTTTGTTCCGAGCAATGGCTCTGAAAGCAGCATGCCTACGGGCTTCACCGTTTCTGTTTTGTGAAGGTGAACAGCCAAAGTTCTTGTGAATCAACAGACGGAGGCTTTGCCGACCAAGGTAAGCCGACGAACATTGGAGCAGACTGATCCAGACCAAAAGGGTTTGCAGCGGCAGCGCTGAGACGCCTTTAGGTAGCAGCGGCGTTTGGTTACGCACCAGGAAAAAGGTTCTAGCTCGTTTTGTTGCGTTGATGATACAGCGCTAAAAACCAAAAGCACCAAAAAAAAAAAAAAAAAAAAAGGGGGAGGCCAAGGAATGNAGTGTGGTGAGCTGCAGAGTCCCCAGACGTTTTCTATCCCACCGCCAGCACGAGACCCTCGGCTCTCCCGCTCATGTCCCCCAGCCGCCGCCACCTGCCAAGCTGCTTCTCATCCCTGTTGGCTGCCTGGCCGGTGGCCAGCGACTGACTCTGGCCAAACAGGGTAAATAACTGCGGAAATTATGCGGTAGCCTTTCCCGCAGCAAAGACGTTAATTTGCTCGCCTCTCCTCTGTCTAGCGAGGAACAAAAAAGAAATAGGAACTTCTCTGTCTTTGAGACCTGAATTGCTTTAGGAAGGTTTGGGGGCTGCATGGGTTAGAGAGAGGACAAGGTGGTCTAATTTTATAAGCTTTCCTTGATGAGAATACAGGCCTAAAATAATTCTTTTTTTCCCGGTTATATCTGTTACGATATACAGGAATCAGTTCCCTTCACTAAGGAGCCGAAGTTAATTTATTTTTTTTTTTTTTTGGGGGGGGGGGGGCGTGG
>VYZM01019498.1:221172-231493 GCA_013398915.1 Dromas ardeola | reverse complement strand
TTTTTTTTTTTCGGAAATAGTAGCTTTCAGGAATGAGTAAAATCGTTCAGAAAGACGCTAGCTAAAAGTCTCGATTGAGCCGTTTGATGTACCTGTGAGCTAAATCAAATGCTTTTAAAATTAGGCTTTGAAACTTGCAACTCTAGCCCCGTTTTTCTCATTCATTAGGGTTAGTTACAGCCTACTCTCTTCTGAATTAAGAAGTGAGATGAAGCGTGGCCCGGAATAGTCAAGAACTGACTAGTTATTTCCTGGTTTGATTTCTGCTATATGTCCCTTCTATAGGATCGGCATCTCACAGCATTGTTGTCAAGTTCTTAACTCTTCGCTGTTCTTAAAATGCAGAAGTAACCTCTTTTTCATTTACAGAACATAATGAAAGGCGAGGTAAAAATTCCCTTCCCGTAGAAAATAACCCCTACTTTCACCAAGTCTGGTTTATGATGATTCTTTAATTTTATATGGTATACGTATCGCTAGTCAGTTCACAGTGATGTTATTCTTACGCGCAATGAAATTATTCTTATGCACATCCAAACAGATATAATTGAATACCAGTTACTGCAACTGATCTTGTTCATTTGCATTTGTGAATATAAGGATATACACTCAAGTACACAATTATCTTTTACTAACTTTATTTTAGCTGGATCTTACCTGCCTGATTACTATCTGTGGTATTAGAATCTGTAATACAATTTTGTGAGAGGTGCCCTGTAGTCAGTCTCTTCGTTTTACTATTTTTTTTAACATTCATTTTTCATTGTGCATGTTTGCTTCCTTTAAAAAGTCACCAGGGAAACAATGGGTAGGTAAGAAAACGTAGTTTGCTAGCATTTCAAGTTCCTGAACAGGTGAAAGTGCATAGTGTACCTGAGTCCTTCCCTAACAAAAAAAAAAAAGACATGTAGCTTATAAACTAGCTTTCTAATACAGCCTATGCGGTTATTTATATAAATGGGAAATCACTGTAGTTTCACCTTTGTACTTCTAAGCCTGCTGCTGTCTTTCTCTGACAGAATTTCATCTTCTGGAAGCAACCAGTGATGCCTGTTCTACGTATTTTTACTTCTGCTTAATTGCAAAACAGCCTCTAAATTTCTCGATCTGAAACATCTGGTTTTGTTTTGTGAACAGGCACAAGTAGTCAGGTTTATTTAGAAATGTAGTGTGTGTAATGACTGATGTTAAAAAGAGCTAGCAGTTTTACTTTTTTCTTAGTCTTGAATGTTTTTTCAGACATCAAGGATTTATTCTTTTATCTCCAAAGGGAGCCTTTGCAAATGACCTTACATATTTTTAAGCAGGCAAAAAAACGCAGAGAACAGCTTAGGGATTTAGTGTAGAACTGGCAGTAAGTTGTTACTTCTGTCAGATAAATCTTGATTGAATAAAGAAAATAATTACCAGTATTACTCGGGAAGTAACTGTGAAATATTAAATGGGACTTTGGGTTTACTGGTTTTGCTTTGATAACTTGAAAATAACTTTACATGTTTAGTTTGTTTTGGGAGACTTCCTAACAACCTATTTGTTTGGAAGGTCCCTGTATTTACGTTGTCTATATGTGGATCAGATCACCCTAGTACTACCTGATCAGCTTTTTCGCAAAATTTGAGGCGTATGTGTATGACAGCATTTCAGACCAAACTTTAAAAGGCTCTGTATAAAAAAATTATAATTTTCTTACTTTCAAGTTTAAGATCAAACTAGTGGTGTGATTTTTTTTTTATTTTTTTTTTAATTTGCTTGTTGCTGGAAGAAAATTGCTGGGTTCGGAGTAGCCCGGTATGGTTACTACCAAGACTGTTCTTGAGTTTTTCAGTATTGAGCTATGATTTTGATTTGAGAGGCACATGGGTATTTTAATTGGATGGTTTTATCTGTTCAAAGGGAGGGAACAGGCTTCAAAAATCCAGAGAATACATATCTACATAGCTTTTTAAATAGCCTATGGTTTAAATGTTGCCTGCATGACTCCGTGAGGATGTGGGAATCTGTGTACTTTCATTTTCTTCTTTTCTCTGATGATTTTCCCATAGTTTTTCATGGCCCTCTAGCACAAGTCGGGGGGTGGAAGCCGGGAGCCATGGGCACTTCACTGTCTGTCTGGGTTTCCCAGAAAGCAAGTCTAGTACTTCTGACCCAGTATCTCTGGAGCCTGCACGAACTGGTGTGGTCCGGAGGGCTGCAGCGTCAGCTGGGTTACACTCAAAGGATCTCACTCCTTGGCATTTTGTTTTTAAGTGTACAAATTCAGGAGCATAAAACATGTATTTGCTAAAGATGCTCAGAGGTGGGAAGGCAGTTCTTGAACGGGCTAAGCAGTGATGACTTATGAGTCAAAAATACCTGGAGACAGGTATAATTTTTTTGTTGTTATGTAAATAGAATCACTTAGAAAAGCAAAGGGGTAATACAAGCTACTCAGCCTGGTGGTCTGCGGCCCTCGCAGTTTTGATGCTTCCTATTTGTGCAAGTGTATCCTCGGTGAAGCTTCTGTTACAGTGACTGAAATGTTTGTCTTTGCGTATTGTAAGGCAAAGAAATACTAATGTACCAATACGATTTTCCCCCCAGTAGTAGTAGGACCAATTTGTCAATTTTAATGATGTTAAGAACATGCTTAACAGGAGATTTAAAAATAAAATAAAATAAAAATCTGCTTTTAAGGGTAGTCTGGAATGGAACCTGGTTGCAGAGTATAAGTCTTCCTTGTTGGAGGGGGAAAAGTCAAGGCAAAGCACTTCTACTTTGAAAACGGGAGGTATTAATCCTGTGAGAGACAGCTTTGCGGTACATGACCGGAACTATGTTAAATAACATGTAGAGCTATTGTGTCATAGGTAGCAGTACAGTTATACCATAAAGTTGCTGAATTCTGGGTTGCTTGAAAAAAATCTGCTTGTCCGGAAATTCGAACTATTAGAGTAGTATTTGTATAGCTTTTAAGAAAAAGTGTATTCTGGATTAATGACCATTTAAATCTAAGCGATCGTGGTAGTCAATACAGTTACTTGATTGCAACAAATTATGTTTAACCCTGGGATTTTGAGTAGAGTTATTCTGGGAGCATGTTCGAGTATTCACATGCTTACAGGGCATACTCACGTGTACCAGAGGAGGGTAAAAATACTGTGAATCTGACTTCTACTTGCAAAAATCACTTTTTATTTCATGTCTAGAAACTGCCATACTCTTCATGGCTTGGAGTTGATAAGATATGCAAATAAATACAGAGAATTTATAAAGAAAACTGAATCTTATTTTCATTTGAAACCATAGAAAATTATTTACTTGAAAGCAACCTGTGCTTTTTCTAATATGATTAAGTCAGTCCCTTTAATGATTTTACGAAGGGCTGCAGCTGAGAAGAATCCCTACGATTGCCTATTCTCACTGACACGGCATCTCTGATTTGGATTTCACTGATGACTTTGTCCTGTAAAGTTTAATTGAGCTGTGCATTGATGCTGCTTGCCTGTAGATGATAAAATAGGGATATTTACACTTCAGTTCAGAAAAGTGTTTACGTAGGTATGAGTAGATTGTGAAAGGAGGTGCGTCCTTTTCTTTCAAAAAAAAAAAAAGAAAAGTTGTCCCTAGTGACAGGTCTCAGGAGTTCATTTTCCTTCAGCTGTACTTCTTTTAGAGATATGCCAGCTCTTTAAAAAGCATGGGCAAATTTTAGTGTTTGCAGGTATTAAGTTGGTGCAGGGTATCCAGACAGAACTGAAAGGACAGATTCTAATGTCAGCAAAACTGATTTGAAAGAAGTATTGATTCCATGTTGTATTTTATATCCGAAGCAGCCAATGGCAAATGTTGTCAAAATGGAATCAGATGTTTGTAACTTAATACTTAAGAAAAATGATGAGTGCATGTTTTTGACTTTAAGTATTCTCTATGCTGCCTGGCTTAAGACATAAACTGATGTAAAAATAAATGACTGCCTGCATAATTTATGTAATGTCTTGCTCCCTGATCCTGTTTGTATTGATTTTTCTAAAAGGCTTTTGTGGCCACAGGAACCAATCTGTCTCTCCAGTTTTTTCCGGCCAGCTGGCAGGGGGAGCAGCGACAGACACCAACCCGGGAATATGTCGACTTTGAAAGAGAAGGAGGCAAGGTAAGAAGGAAATTGTTGCCACTAAAAGAAATTTTTATGTTATGCTTATGATCTTAGTATGGAACACATGTATGATGCAAAATTACTTATCTTTCACATCTTGGCGTGTGTAAGTAGTCCCATGAGTACAACTGAAAGTTGATAGGATAAAATCTGGTATCGCCTTCTTTTAAAGCATGTTAATATTTCTGGAGGGAAACACATGGGCAGTATTGGTGACTTTTTATTATTTTGAGGAACAGAACTTTATTTCTCCTGTCATGGTGTGATAATATTTGGGGAAACAATTTAAATTCGGTGTTGAGTATGTCCTTCTGAAATGGTTCAGAAATTGGACTTTGGCCAGTGAATTGTGTCAGACTAATGAAAGTTTACACTTTGAACAGGTTACTTCATTGAGTCTTAGGTTGCCAGTTGATACAGCAAGCATTCAGTGTCCTGCTTGGTGGAACGAAGCTTTTTTTTTCTCAGTTTCACCACGCGCTATAATACAGAAGAAGCATCGCTTTCGGAATTGATTTCTGAATATTTTTTTTTTCTGAGGTGGTTGTCCCATAGACTGATATTGAAAGCTAGAATTCCCTGATGACAGTGATGGTTACTGTGAAGCTCTGTTAGATTTAAAGTCAGAAACCTTGCTTAGTCTCATCAGAACAAAGTTATTGAAATCACTTACAGCTGGTTTTGTTTTACAGGAAAACCAGACCTTTAAAATGTAGATACTGTTTCTTATCTGTAGGTGCTTTGGGACTGACCCAAAAATCACTGAATTCAATAGGAGACTTTCTGCAGACCTCAGTAGGTTTGGACCACCACTTAAGGTCCCCATAGCCTTTCTGTTTCAGGCTAATTTCTGTGTAATTTTTTGACTTTAAGGATTTTTTTTTTTAATAGAGTACAGATTCTTGCTTTCCCTAAATTTTTTTTTACCCACTCTTGTAACAAGTAACAGCTAATGCTACCAAACCTACCAGGCTGAAGGAGATATTTGAAGCATATTCACGTTTAAAGGCATATTGGGTCTTTTAAACACTGCTAGGTGGAAGATAAATATTTCCTGTAGTGGGAAAAGTTGATTGGAAGAAAAAAAAAATTCCTGAGGGCAGATATGGTATTTGGAATTCAAGTTAATGAGGTTTTTTGGGAAAAATTGTTTTCCATTTAGTCCTGTGAGGCTTGCAGAAGTTTGACGAATTGGGGGAGAAGGAGTGAAGTTGGCTATGCTGGTTACCGACTGCTTTGCTAAGGAAACTGAATTGAATCTGGCTCTTATTGAAAAATATTGATTCTGGCTCACAATTGAATGAGGAATTTTTCTTGTAATGTGTAAGAAGACTGAAGTCTCTCTTCTTGCCAGTTCAAAACTAATTTTATTTACTCATGATTTTTTTTTAACTTTGTTTTCTCTGAATGAATTCTTAAAGTACTGAACTACTTCATCCGTTTTCTTGTGTTGTCTTAATCACGTAAGAGCGTGGTAGATATGCTGTGTATTAAAATAGAACATGAGCCTCATTAATGAATGCCACTCCCTGTTTTATGTGTGTTTACGGTAAATTCTAGAGTGCTTCACTGAAACATTTAGAAGATTTGATCGGAATGAGGCTAGAGGTGGACAAACTAATAAAAGGGGATGGTGTTATGCTCTAGTATGAACAAATCACAAATTCAGCATTGTAATCAAGCGTTACTAGTGTAAATTGCATGTGAACGCAGGCTTGCTCTGCGCAGAATTAAACTTGTCTGAAAGTGAGCCACTCCCACAACTTCAGAGGAGGAGTAAGCAGAATGGTTGAGCATTTCTTATGTTATCAACAGAACCAGTTAAGTGTTTCATAGGAATTGTCTGAGATTTTTGTCCTCTGTAGATTTTTGTCTTTTGGTTTTATTGAGAATTTCTTTCATAGGCTTCAGCAGTCTCTTAACACCATGTGATTTTTGTAGCTCTGTGCAACATTGTTTTATGAGCTTTGATTCTTGAGGCAGTGCATAATGTGTGTTTGTTCATCACTGGATTTAAGCCAGCAAGGCATGTTTTTAATTACATGAATAAAAAAAGGCTATGGGGGGAGCTGTCAGTTAATTATTATTTTAGGCATTAGTTTGAGATCTAGAATGTAGATAAACTTACCAGCACTAGAATATTTTTATTCTGGAATTCTGCTTTGGTGTTTGGCTGAGCAAATCATGGCCCAAAATAGTTTATGCAGAGTCGAAGTGTGTCACTATTGTGCCTAAGCAGTTTTGTACACAGATTGACAAAGCATCTGCTAGAATTGCTTCTTAAATGATTGAATTTGAGAAAGAGCAACACCCTTGTGAATCCATGTGAAAGTCGTGATTCTGTGAATATCTGCTTCATAGGCTTGAGGTTTTTCATTCTGGTATTTCTTAGCTGAGGGTTTTTTCGTATGCTTAATTTGCTTTTTAATTTGATGTGTCTGATGTTCACAATGGGTGGGTAGGCCTCTGGTGGATACCCTGTCTTCATTAATTCAAGAACTGGATAGCTGAGTATTCACTTAATGTTTCTACTCATTTTAAACTCAAGCTTACCATTTTTTTTTTGAGATGGTTTTAATGTTCTGTGCTGTCTTTGACCTGTAGCAAATTTAATTGTGTATTTGAGCAATTTTTCAGGTTTGTCAAAGCAAAAGTAGCACTAAAAATAGGTCCCCAGATTGTAAAAATCGTAGAACATTGTATTTCATTGTGATTGTGTGTGGGTGGGTGGTGCATCAAATCCAATGTAGGTCCTGTTTCTGGATATGCGAACCATACCAAGGCTTCCTGATCCTTTGTGTTGCCAGCTAATGTCCAGTTGTTTTCTCTTTTTTTTTTTCCAAAGAATAAATGAATAGATATTGTTAAGAAATTCAGAGGCAGACAGTGTAGTAGTGTAAAGAATTGCCTGAAATCTCACATAATTGAATCCTGAAATGAAATGGAGAGCTTTATTTTCACCTTGGTTCTCTGGTGTCATTAATTACTTAGACTGGTTTTATTTTGCTTAATGAAGTTCTTTAATTTTTACTTCAATTTTATACTGATACAATAGTATCATGAACTTCAGACTAAACTCTGTGTGTGGTCTTCAGTGCTTCTTAAAATCTAATTTTATTGAAAGTCCCCTTGTTTTCTTAAGAACTGTGTGATCAACTTTCTTTGCATGATTCATTTTGTATACTTCTTACAGTAAGATAAAATGTCCCTGGTTTTCATTTGTTATCCGAGATGTTTATGTAGCTCTGGTCTTTCTTACCTGAAAGAACAGTAGTTCTCGGATTTTCTCTTTTATTGTTTCAATACCAGTCAGTACACTGATGAAGTGTGTGAAGTTGTTTTACTTCCCCTCCCCTTTATAATACTATTCTCCGTCTCGCTTCTAATGCAGCTTAACTTCCTGTTGGCTGTTCGGCAGCAGCTGCTCGTGACGCACCGTCTTCAGCACAGGCTTATTTCAGTATAACACGCTATGAGCTGCGCGGCTCTGGCGGAAAGCACATCAGACATGGTTTAAATTGATTCAGAGTGCCTGGTACACCACATGTGTGATTTAGCTAGGATTTCTACTCATTAGGCCAGTAACTTTGTTATAGCCATAACTAAAGATTACAGTTTTCTTCTTGAAGATGCTGAGTTTCTACTCGTGTAGGGGTTTTCTTTGTCCTCACCAGGGAATTTTATTTGGCTATAAGTTCATCCTCAGTGCTTGGATTAATCTAAACAACTTAAAATCTTTGTTGTGTTGCAGACATTCCAGCAGTTAAAGAAATGCAATGAGAAAGAAAGGTGCTGCATTTGAATAAAAGCTGTGTTTAAATGGAAGCCAACAGCACCGGTTTTCCATTTGTGTCCTCTTTTTCTCAATAGAGGTTTGACGATAGGACTTAGCCCCAAAGCAACTTTTTCTTTTCTGACTTTAGCAATAAAACTTCATAGATTATTGGGATGGTGTATGGTGCTCCATTTTCTGAGCAAACGCAATTTCCAGTCAAACGTAGGATCACAGTGTACCCATTGGAATTTGCTTGGAAAGCGAAGGCTTAATTTATGAGAAACACCTGATTATCAGTGCTAACCGTATTGAATTGGAAGTTTTACTTTCTTTACTTTGATCCACACCATTTTCTGAAGAATTTAGATGAAACATTAAGTCGTTCAAAGAAAGTGGGAGTAGCAGCTTTCTCTCTTTCTTTCTTTAGGTATGCTTACTTTTAAAAAATCGGTAAGGGTGTCTGGGAAACAGATTTATAGTTTCAGCTCTTATTTTACCCTCACTGTAGTGCTAAAGAGCCATATTCCTTAAGTTCCTATATTTCTAGTCCAGCAGTATTTGGGGTTTTTGCATTGTTACCTTCTAAAATGTTCTCACAGCAGTTACTTTTATGTGTCACCTGCAATCCACAGAGTCCCTGGACAAAAACAGTTTAATTTTTTTCCAGATCAATGTGAAAGGGTGTCTGATGTTAGGGATTTAGAAAAAAAACCCTATGCTAGTGCCATAATACTAATTAAAGTCATATTGTGGCGTGCCATCACATAGGGCAAACTGTCTCAGCCACGAGATGCATGTGGTCTTAACAGTTATCAAGACTTCATCCTTTTATTTGTCTGTGGTAATTTAATGCTTCTTCAAATTACTGGGAAGGTCTCGGTTTAAAGCACTTCAGGAGACAGTGCTACAACACTGAAGAGTTGGGCATCACCTAACAAAAGTTCACGGAGCTGTTTGTAGGTGATGGAGGCATATGGGCATGTAAGGTGTGACTTAGTTAAAAAAACTAGCAAATGTCAACCTTTAAGGGGTATCTTGGCATTCTTTGTGGATTGTCTCTTGAGGGCATTTTGTTTCCCAGGAACTGTTGTGGCCGTAAATGCTTTCTCTTGCAGAACAGTCTTGTTGATTCCAGATCTGAAGTCAAGCTGAGGTTCATTGTGTAGCTCTGTACAGTCCTTGACTGATTTTTAGCTAGTGCCTTAATGCACTGGTGGGTTAGGATAATGGTATTTTGGGGTCAGATTTTTATAATGTTCATCTGCTGTTTTCTGCCTTTGTGCTAGTAGAATGATACAGAGAAGGGCCATGGAGATGCTGGGAGGGCTGGAGCACCTCTGCTGTGAGGATGGGCTGAAACAGGTTGGTCAGCCTGGAGAAGAGAAGGCTCTGGGGAGACCTTCCAGCCCCTGCCAGTCCCTGAAGGGGCTCCAGGAAAGCTGGGGAGGGACTCTGGATCAGGGAGGGCAGCCATGGGACGAGGGGGAATGGGTTTAAACTGGAAGAGGGGAGATTGAGATGAGATCTGAGGAAGGAATTCTTGGCTGTGAGGGGGGTGAGCCCCTGGCCCAGGTTGGCCAGAGCAGCTGTGGCTGCCCCATCCCTGGAGGGGTTCAAGGCCAGGCTGGACGGGGCTTGGAGCAACCTGGGCTGGTGGGAGGTGTCCCTGCCCAGGGTAGGGGGTTGGAACTGAATGATCTTTAAGGTCCCTTCCAACTCTGCCCATTCAATGATTCTGATTGCACTTCTGGCTTAGTTTCAGCTTCAGGAATGCGGAGCAGAGAAAATCTGACTGGTGCCTGTCCTCAGAGCTGGTGCTTTTCCTGAATGCCCTTAAACAACTGTCCGTCATCCTACTCAGATCTACCTGATAACCCCACAACCCCAAAACACTGTGGGAACTGGGAGAGGCTCTTGTGTGAAGAGCAGCTGGTGGTCTGTGAAGGCACATCAGCTGCTGAGCTGTCAGTGTGCTCGGGCCCTTTGAGGTGCTTTTGCTTGCTTCACCCAAGGGAAGTGGTGTTGCCCTGGTGAAACCCACGTCACTGTCATTCCTTTTTGCCTTTCTCGGGCTTTTTCTGTAAGCTTTAAACAAGAAAGTCAGCGTGTGGTTATTCTGACAGCAGATAAATGGGTTTGGTAGTGTATCCAGTTTGTACCCAGCCTGGCTAAACGTCTTAATTTTTCCGTGGAGTTGTGTGGTGGCAGTCCTGGAAAGGCTTGGTCGCGGAGAAGCAGCCACTTTCCTAGATGGCCCCCTTGATCAGTTTTCATCCAGGATCATCTATATGGTTTGAGTAAAATACTAATTTTCTATAGATGCTTGTGAGTCTACATTTTATTACTGCATTTGTGCTTAAGAGTGTCTTATTTAGTAGAGACTGATCAGTTTCTTTTTTCTTCTTTCTTTCCCC
>VYZM01019498.1:196777-216229 GCA_013398915.1 Dromas ardeola | reverse complement strand
GAGGCAGGGAGGGACAGGGACGCTATGAAATGCCTTAACCTAATATTTCAAGCTGTATCTTGAATCACCTTTGACATTAGCATGTGTGTATATATATATATATTTTAGCATGTATATATATAGGCATGTATAAATTTACAGGTTTCCACAGGGGGAGGGGAAATGCATCTAAGAATCTAAAACTTAGATTAAAAAAAACAAACTTGTGTCCCTCTGACTCTTGAGTTTGGCAGGTACAGCATTTTGATAAGGGTCAGACTAAATTAAAAGTATCTGTGAAATTAAGTCATAGTTGCAACTTTATTAATGGAATTTAAGCAGAAGCAGAATGAGCCAAGGATATATTGCTCTACAGCGGGGGAAAATACAGGGGTTTAAAATCTTTAACAACAATTTTCACTGCTTATATACAACAAACCCTTGCAAATAATATTTAAATCGGTTAGCCCTGTGCTCAGCTCTTTTTACTTGTTGCTGTTAAAATTCTAGTACAGGCTATTAGCAGTTCATGGCATATTTTGTGTTTCAGCAAATTCTTTTCCTCTAGATATGTTGTCCCTCACAGTCGGTGAATTTGTATTTCCACTGCTTTTTGTAATCTTAAAACGTTGCGGTATGAAAGACTGCATTTGGAACTTCAGTTTTCTTCCATTTTTTTTTTCTAAGCATAGCAGTCTATATGGAGACTCTTAGCAAGCGTGCTCTTACTGTTTTGTTAATATTTCTGGTTTTGCATGAGGAATCGACCTTTGTCAGAGCTGGTGAAGTAGAGTAACCCTATTTCATTTTGAATGTTAAACTTTCTTTCCAGAAACTCTTCTTTTGTTCTGTAAAAACTAATGCCTGTGTGGTTGATTTTTGGTCTGGTTGGTTTCTGGGTGGGCGTTACGGCAGGTGTAGGTAACACAGAGGAAAGAAGAGAAGTAAAAAGCTGAAACGGGCTTTTCCCAAAGAGTATTTCATACACTTACAACAGGCCTGGTCAGTCCTGCTCTTACCAGCCTCTTTTCAAATTATTTCCACAGTCTGAATTTGCAAGTGAAATGTCTCAGTGCGATCAAAGGACAGAGGAGCTCCAGGAACAGGTCTTGGGCAGAGAAACAGTGGTGCTGGGGGCCATGGGTGCTGTGCCCACCGTGGTGGCCCTGGGAGCTCCCTCCCGGGGGTCCCACGGCTGGCGAGGGGCTGTTGGCGGCAGTGTGGTATGGTTGTGACATGGGTGCCACCCGTGAGAAACTTAAAGCTGTATTCATCTTGAAAGCCACAGCTGGGTCATCCATGTACGACTGTTCAGGAAAGACTCTTGTTTTGTCAGGAAGTGTCACTTCCTTTGCTTTTTTACAGAATAGTATAAGGCCTAAATTTTAACAAAACCTCATTTTCATATAGTGGAAGCTGTTTCGAGATACAGCTTTCAAAATAACTTAGAAAACATTTTCTTTTTGTGTATAAAGGAAGAATGATAATATGCTTTGAGGCATGTGACAGAAGGATTGATCTAAATTTGTTGGATTTTTGAGCTCTGATTTGTAGTGATGTGTCTATTGTTCTAAGATTAAAAACACTAAAAAGTCTTATTTCACTCATAGTGAGTTTCTGAATGGGATTCTTTTCAACTGTTCCTATTTACTCTTTCATTCCCGGTTAAAACTATGTTACAAAGGTTTTATTTCGTAATTGAACTTTAAATGCTTTAAACTCTGTCCATGACTTCGTTGTTTTTCACTAGTTTCTTTTAAAATATGAGTGATCAGTACCTAAAAGTGGAGTCTGAAGCCTTGCGTGGAGTTGTCAGCTTTTGCTGTAACTTCAGTTGTTACACTAATGAAGGTACTGTTCTGTTTTGTTCCCCAAATAATTGAAGATTTTAGCATATAAGGTCTATTGCAAAGTTTTAGAAGACTTTTCTTTTTTCTTTTTTTTTTTTTTTAGCGTGTCATAGATTGCTTCCTCTCTCATGCTCTGCCCGCTTTTTGACACCCAGGCTAGCCACCCTTCTCTGATTACCGTGTGAAAGTGAGTCTTGGTATTTGGGAAGGGAGACACTGGCTCAACTTTACGTTTGAGAACAGTCATGCCAAATCTGTATGGCAAGACCACTGCATTTTATTTATGAAAATGTATATATACTCCTTTAAGATTTCTGTTAAAGGAAAAAGATGAATATGTAACTTCCTATTTGAACACTTTGAATAGGTAGTCTCCTTTTACTCGGCAGTGTGTACAGACCATGTTAACAGAGGCTGAAATGATGAGGTTAGCTGTAACCGATTTAACATCTTTCTTCCTTGGAGTAAATGTTTACAGCTGTTTCTTTCTTAGTGGTCAGCGTTTCATATGTGAAGTCACTGGGGAGACTGCTGTTTAAATATTTAAAAGTGGGGTATGATTCAGGGGAAGGTGGGATCAAAGCTGGGAGGAACATACTTGGCTCAGCCAAGAGAGAGGCAGCTGCTGTGAGCAGCTCTGAATGGGCAGATGTGTGTGTGATGAGGCAGATGGTGAGTCAGAACTCAGCCTTTTCTGAAAGAATGCGTTTTGCCCCCAGCGTGCTGGGAAAATGAGAAGAGGAGGGAGGGGACTATGCCACTTCACTGGGGACTGGTGTTTTCTGGGGGAGTGAAGTTGGGCCCGTCGGTGGCTGTTGTGAGCATGCTGATTCATGAGTTGGTGGGTGGTGAGAACCGTGTGCCATCTCTGGGGAGGAAACGGCTTGGCTGCTTTCGGGAGAAGGAACACTTTCTGTAACTGCAGGATGTGTGGATGGAGCATACAGATAGCGTATCTATAGCACATCGCTTAAATACTCTGGTGTTGTGAGATAAGGATTTACTAGAGGACTAAAATAGGATGTGAAACTGAGGTTTTGTGTCTTATGCTCAAGTAAAGCAGCTTTTTTTTAAGTCATTGAGAATCATCCTCTGCCTGCTTCACTCTTATTCAAATCAAGTTTGACTTTT
Source organism: Dromas ardeola (assembly GCA_013398915.1). Taxonomy (NCBI): domain Eukaryota; kingdom Metazoa; phylum Chordata; class Aves; order Charadriiformes; family Dromadidae; genus Dromas; species Dromas ardeola. Next base: position 213,269 of record VYZM01019498.1, on the reverse strand, counting down.
AAAATATGAACGAATGGTGTTGCAGGAGCCAAGTCCCTGCCTATTTTTAACAACAAAGCTAACTCCCAGTTAGTTGGAGTTGGACAGTGTTGCTCATTTAAATGCAGATGAAAAGAAATAACAGATTAGTTGAAAGAGTACAAAAAGGAAGGTGAGATCCACTATATATGGAAGATGTGGCACAGAGATCTTTGAGATCAAGCCAGCTGGTGGGCCGAGAAAGCACAAATGCAGCTCAACAACTAATGTATTTGTGCAGTACATTCTGAAGTTTACGTGTGTTTATGGTGCTATTCATCCTCCATCCAGATAATCCACTCGGAGATAAGAGAGTTTACACTTGCTGGTGGTTCAGTCAGCAAGCAGAGTATTTGTTCTAACACTAAAAGCCTGTTTCCAATGTAAAAGTAACATGTTTACTTTTCTTGTTTAAAAACTTCTAATGCCACTTTGATTTGTAGTAGGAGTCTGAAATGGAAGGTGTAGTTTGAAGTGAAATGGAACTTTTGCATAACAGCCACCTGAACAAAAATTCAGCTGGTAGAAGCTAGTAAAAATTACAGATTTCAGTATGTGGTAATTTACCTAGGTCTCAAAATCTTAACAAGCTAATTAGCTTTGGCTGTGCCAGTGTGTGGAAAATGAGGGTGTAAGATGAGGGAGAACTCATTCTCCTCCTTCAATGTGTGTATAATAATGCTTAACTTAGTTACACAACCATCTGCTGTCACTGTCAAAAAAGCCATGCCTTGTTTGGTTCATAGGATAGACTGTACTCTGAAAGGAGACAGCTGTATAATATTTCTTTTCCTCTTAGATTGTCCCTAAGTGGTTTTTCTTTATGTAGCGTTAAATTTGTCCGCCAAATATGAAATCGGTAATTGCCTGACTTTCAACCCCTTCTTCTTCTTCCTACTACTCTCTAGTGCTTTTCACCTCAGTGTCTGAGTTTTACAAGACTGACTTCCAGATGGTATTATGAAAAGCACCTAAGGGTGTGGGCAAGACTTATAAAATTATATAAATGCCACCTTGAAGTAGTTACTCTAACAAAGACATCCCTTTATCTACTTTTAATCAAATTATATAGCTCAGTAATATTGAGGGGGGAAGTTGGGGTCTTTATAGAAATAATGTGGCTTTGGCCTTTGCTGTCTTACTGTGACTGTCTTAAGGCAACTTTCAGAAGAAACAATTCGGAAAGTTTTTAAAAGACAGTTTTGTGCTGGATTTTGAGGTGCCATAACAGATCATGTGCTCATAGACAAGAGCAGTAATTTATTAATAATTCAGTTAAGTTCGGAAATTGAAAGGGAACCAGCATGGCTTTATCTGAAAAGAAGGAAATAAGTGGTTAAACCGTTTGGGCTGCAGTCTTAGGTGGTTTCTATTCTTCAGAAAGAGGAGAGGGGGGAAAAGGAGTCTAAATTCATTTCTCTGAAATAGAGGAAAAAGCACCAGTATGCTTTATTGTGTGTTTTAATGAGAGAAAATTTCCTGCATAAGCACATGTGGTTTCAATATTAATTATTGTAAATTTGAATTACTATGTAGTGATTTCAAAATTCAAATATCTTGCTACGGCATTCATCCTTTCAAGAGGTGAAAAACGCGTATTATCTGAGTTTCCAAGACCTACAGAATGCAGTGGTGTAAGGCTTTAAGGGCTCTGATTGGGGAGCAAAGGCAGAGTGCTTTATCTGGAAAGGTCAGGCTTCGTGCCAGCGGTTCACAAGCTGCTCTGTCAGCAGCTCAGCTGTTGGTCACTGTGCTTACGGCAGAGAGTAGGCATCGGTAATCACAGCGCCTCTGCCAACTTGTTTCCCTTTTCCCCTTTGACTTGTGAAGACTTTCACAGAATTTCCAGCACTGCACAGGCTCCCAGGTGATGTGTAAGGCGTTGCATTGGAAGTACTGAGCCTCGGCAGCCGCAGCTGGGCTACCTACTGTCTGCACTGGCCTACGAAGTCTGCACGTAATTCACTAGGTACTGCAATGACCAGGGCAATGGAGCAGCTGTTGAAATGAGGCAGTTAGTAGCAGCATCGTATTCCTAGTTAAAGAAACAAACAAAAAATACTCATCCTGGACAACTTGAAAAGCTAGATTTTGTCGTCTGTGGGAAGTTCTGTGTGACTTCTGATTTCCCAGGCTTTTGTTGTGGGCCAGAAGGATAGGGGAGGCTAGGTGAAAGGTAAACCCTAAAAGATGATCAGCAAAATGCCTGTTTGCTTACGCAAAAAGTAACTGGCATTAGAGTACAGACTGTTTTGTGTTTATAGGCCTGTAGTTGGGTTATACTGCTTTTTTCCCTCCTTTTGAATGATTGTGTATTCTTAGAAGAGAATGACTTATCATTTTAATAGCCTCTTTAACTGTCTTTCACTTCTAAACTAATTAAACACATCTATTAAATTGATGGCGCATGCTTCGTTTATTTCTTGCGAGATGAATGAGTGAAGACTGTGCTGAAAGGGAGTAATGTTGTATTTCTTATGTTTGAAATGATTAATCTTGAAATGAGGGCTGTGGGAGGTGGTTTCCTGGTAGTCCACATCTTACTCATGCTGGGTCTGACACCCCTGCTCGCAAAGGCTGTTGGCTGGTAGATCTGCACCCTGCATCACGGAAGACATAGGTGTGATGACTTGCATGTGCTAGGCTGTGAATACAGGGACAGAAAACCAGCCTGTGCTCTTCTCAGCGGAGCTGATGCAAAGAAGATGTGCTTGAACTGACCTTTATTTCTTTGTTATTGAGCTACTGCGTATTGTACTAATTGAAACTTCTAGACTGTGTCACTTCATGCTAATTAAAACTTCTGAAAACTTCTAGACTATGTCACTTGACACTGAAGTGTGTCAAGTTGTAAAAATCAAGCTCAGAGATCACATGTGTATTTTCTTTGGTAAATAGCATAACATGAAACTAACGGACAAACAGGTAATTTGTTCCCTTTCTTCCACTCATGGATTGCCTTTCGTGTTGTTCAGTGCTTAATTTTACCAGCACGGCCATAAGGAAGCCATAAGTAAACCATAAGGAAGGTTTACCTCCCTTCTGTAGTTCCTGTAACTCTTTTCCTTTTTCTAAACTTTCAAATTTGAGTGCCCTTAGCTGGTAAGCGTGGAACTGAGCAGGTAGGCACAGTCGGAGTCTTTCAAATGTGTTGTAGCCCTAAACATCAATTATACTTTGCTGATGAGGATTTGCCAGGGGATGAATTCAGAGCTGCTAAAGGAGACGCTGTGCAAAAATTCCCCTTCTTAGCTGCGTCACTGCTGAAGACCAAAGAGACTCGGTGGGATTCTGAATGTCTAGGCAGTCTTTAAATCTGAAGTGGGTGCAGGCCTGCGTGCATGGTTTGCCTCTCCAGCAATTCAACATAGACAAACGTCTGTTCCACGAGGGGTTTGAGTGGCCAAGTAGGCTGAAATAACTACTGAAGGTTGATTTTTCTTCTTTACAATTTAGGTAATTTTGCTGCGGGGTTTTTTTTAAGGATGATGTCATTAAATATAGGGTGTCAAACTCATTTCATGTTGTATTTGCTTCTTTTTAAATTTCCTGTGTGGAGATTAATCTCTGGTCTTTAGAAGGGGAAATACTTCTGCTTTAAATCACTATATCATGTACCATTATCTAGATGTAGGGCCTTAAGCTCATGCATTATTCCTTGCTGCAGCTGAAGGCACTGTGCACGCTGATGCTCTAGATGGTTTTTGATCATTTGGTGGTGTTTCTTTTGAAAAGCCTTTCACAAATGCTATAGTAGGCACAGGAAGACTTCCTTATTTTTAGCGTGGTGTGTATATATAGTGTATTTTACTAAACTCTGACTAGTTTGTAGATTTGAGGAGGGCTGAAAGGAGTGCTCGTTCTTTATTGAAAGAGCTCATGTATTGGAGTGAAATACAATGCTTCTTGGGGGTGGAGGGGGAAGCATGTGTTCGTTTAACCATTTAAGTGTGCTGTAAAAGATCCTCTCTTGTCTGGCAGCGTGCCGCTTTCTTTGTGACACGAAGGTAAGCTGACAAGAAAAACAGTTACTTTAACTGAAAGCAGTAACAGAATTCTAACCAAATCCTGGTGCGCGCCAGTTTATAAAATGAGAACACAGCTTAAATTTATTCCATCCAGTACAGTAGGCAAAAGTTACAGCACTCACTTGATTAAAATGAGTTCTTGGAAAGGAGGCAAGAGAAGCTGTTAAGTGGAGTCTTATGTTACCAGCTGGTTTGGATGTTCTTCTAAGAATACATATAGAAGCTTCCTGTGTCGGTATTTTCATTGTGCAGGCATGTGTGTAAATGCTTTCAAATTCATAGCTGTGTTTTGCTTTTATTTCAGGTGTACTTGAAGGCACCTATGATTCTCAATGGTGTCTGTGTAATCTGGAAAGGCTGGATAGATCTACAGAGACTGGATGGTATGGGCTGCCTGGAATTTGATGAAGAGAGAGCACAGGTAAGACAGTCTGCCCGTGACCACTGTGCCTTAGACGTTTGTTCTTCTGGAAGGAAGCACGCAGTCAGGTAGAGATCACACATTCTAACTTGCTTGTTTTCTGCCTTTGCTTTGAGTACTAATTCAAGAGACAACTTAAAACACAGAAGTGCAGAAACACGTGATTGTAGCTAAGCTAGTGTTTTAACTAGATCAAAATACTAGGGGCAGGAATCATCTGTACTTCACAACTTTGTGGGTGATTTAGCACTGTTACTATGCTACGGAGTGGTAAATCTTAAAAGTATTTGAAAAGCTATGTCTGTGACTCGAAACAATTTAACTGGCAAGTCTATTCTAGCTGTTTGGGGTGCTTTTTTTTAAGTAGCTTTTTCTTTTACTATATATGGGGGGAGGCTGAATAGGGTTTCTTCACTTGTTCTCTAACCGTGGTAGACTCTCTGCTCTGTTAAGGTATGGCAGTTTTTGAGAACTTCCTTCCTATCTACCTGCTTCCTACCGTCAAGCTGACTGTCTAGCAGCTGAATCTTTGGACACGCACAAGAACAAGTAAACACAGAGGATGTCTGTGCATGTCACATATATAAGTTTCACTTACGCAGCTGTGGGGTTCCTTAATTTTTGTCAGAATCGAGACAGACCTTCTTTGCTTTTGAGATAGAATCACAGAATGGTTTGGGTTGGAAGGGACCTTAAAGATCATGTAGTTCCAACGCCCCCTGCCCTGGGCAGGGACACCTCCCACCAGACCAGGCTGCTCAAAGCCTCATCCAGCCTGGTCTTGAACACCTCCAGGGATGGGACAGCCACAACCTCCCTGGGCAACCTGTTCCACTGCCTCAAGGTGTAGCTTGGTAAAAAGCTACTTAACTGATATTAAGAGCTGCTGCACCAGCTTTGTGTGGGCTGGCATGCAGATCACCTGTCTCAGCAGTGGGCAGTAAATTGGATGTAGTAACATCAGTTACCAGAGTTATGACTTACAATCTATGTTTTGGGGTGAACTCAGCAGTTCATTTCTGTAGTTTGTTGAATTAGAAATGTTAGAACTATATGAAGGCATGGTCCAAAGTGCTTCTGAATACAAGGGTTGGTTCAGCATGCAGAGAAAAGAAGGGTGAGCAATTTCTTGCAGCCTTTTTTTTTTTTTTTGACTCCCCAAGTTCTGTATTGGTACTCCAGCAAATGATTCTTAATGACTTATTCTGTACCTGTATATAGCCATTTTCTCCCAGCTTCTCTCTGAAGACTTCTTCTTTCACCCAAGGTCATCATGACATCCCCTAAGTTTTCTGGAAGCTTGAGTAATTCATTTTGAACCACTGTTCAGTGTCTCCTAAATGGTAACTCTGTATTTTCTAGCTTGATAGCATAATAAAATTGGAGCTTTCTTTATCTCCTTCCTTTTGTTCCAACTTGCTCATGAATAATTGAATTGATTTGTGTGGCACTGGTGATTCCCTTTGTCTTTCTTTGTTACACCTCCATGTATGTCATACATATGGGTGATTTTTGCAAAAACTTAATATTCACACCAACTGTTTTTCCAGATTACTTTTACTTTCCCGCTGTGCCCTCTGGGGGGTTGCTTCTGCCAGTTGTGCACTGGAAGTGATTTAAATAAGGATGCATTTTCTATTTCCACTCTCTGCCTCTCCTCCTCAGCCCTCACTTCCTTGGGGTTTCCCTTGTAGTCCTCTACAGCCACAGTTGGTCACTGCGGAACAAGCAGGAACTCTCTGATTCCACCTAAATACCAAGAGCACTGCTCTAGTCTAGGCCTGCAGAACCAGGGGGCATATTGATTCTTCTGTTTCTGTGCAAGAGCTGGAAGTATTCAAATCAAATTTTACATGGGGATACATATAGTTGCAAGCTTCGTGGTGCCTTGCCTCTCCCTGACTTAAGAAACTAATTTGCAGGTTGATGAGCGCTTGTTACTGTGACTATGTTCTGGCTTAAATAGAAATACTTTGTGTCAAAGCAGCATCTTTTAGGTTGTCACAGTGCTGCATGCTTTCTTCGGGATGCTTAGAAAGAGAGGGGATGCTATTCTGAGAATAGTCCTGCCGCCTTTTGTTAATCGACAAGAAAAGCTGCAGAACCACGCATTTACGGGAGTCACAGAATCATTGGGTTGGGAGGGACCTCTGGAGATCATCTAGTCCAACCCCCCTGCCAGAGCAGGGTCACCTTAGAGCAGGTTGCACAGGAACGCGTCCAGGCGGGTTTGGAATGTCTCCAGAGACGGAGACTCCACCACCTCTCTGGGCAGCCTGGGCCAGGGCTCTGCCACCCTCAAAGTAAAGAAGTTCCTCCTCGTGTTTAGGTGGAACTTCCTACACTCAAGTTTGTACCCATTACCTCTTGTCCTGTTGCCGGGCACCATTGAAAAGAGCCTGGCCCCATCCTCCTGACACCCACCCTTTAAGTATTTGTATGCATTAATAAGGTCACCCCTCAGCCGTCTCTTTTCCAGACTAAACAGACCCAATTCCCTCAGCCTTTCCTCATAAGAGAGGTGTTCCAGTCCCCTCATCATCTTGGCAGCCCTATGCTGCACCCTCTCCAGCAGTTCCCTGTCCTTCTTGAGCTGGGGAGCCCAGAACTGGACACAGCACTCGAGGTGTGGCCTCACCAAGGCAGAGCAGAGGGGGAGGATGACCTCCCTCCACCTGCTGGCCACACTCTTCTTGATGCCCCCCAGGATGCCATTGGCCTTCTTGGCCACAAGGGCCCATTGCTGGCTCATGGTCATCCCGTTGTCCACCAGGACTCCCAGGTCGCTTTCCACCGAGCTGCTCTCCAGCAGGTCAGCCCCCAACCTGTCCTGGTGCAGGGGGTTATTCCTCCCCAGGTGCAGCACCCTACACTTGCCCTTACTGAATTTCATAAGGGTTCTCTCCGCCCAACTCTCCAGCCTGTCCAGGTCTCTCTGTATGGCAGCACAGCCTTCTGGTGTGTCAGCCACCCCTCCCAGCTTTGTGTCATCAGCAAACTTGCTGAGGGTGCTCTCTATCCCCTCATCCAAGTGTTGGATGTGCTGCTATTCTCTGTGGCATTCGCTTCTTCCAGAGCCAGGTGTCTGCGTATTGTGCTAGCGGAGTTCCTCTTGCAGCAGGGTGCTCTCTGGAAAGGGAGGAACTGCTGCTGGCTCCATTGATTAGAACGTCTTTGGACGGTAATGGCTTACACAGCAAGGACAAGTGTACCCCGCTGAGGACTGTGCAAGATAAATCCCTGGGGTTTTGATCTGTGACTATTAAGTTTGACACGTAACACTGAGTCATGTGGCTTCTGAACTGAGGGGAGACTGATTTGGACATGCGCTCAGAAGGAGATAGTGTCGCCCTTTTCCAAAATTGGATAGTTGCTGAAAAAAGTTAAGGAGGATGGTAAGGTGATCTGTGGGTTCAGTTTTTCTCTTTTTAATTTCCTGATAAATGTTTTTGCATGCTTTTAGATTATGTTAGTTTCCTGATACGTATATGCTGTCTTAACTACTCTTAGGATTCCATTTTGTCATCTTCAGAAAGTATTTGTGCACTGAACACGTGATTTATTCTTATTTTTTTGTGAGGGGTGTCAGTGCTTTCTTGAGTCTTGAGTACAGGGTGCTGAGCTGGAGGCATTACGCAGTGTGGAACTACAGAGGTGTATTTGTACTCAGTTACAGGTGTGTAGTTTTTTTTAGTTTGTGCTTCTCGGCAATTATGAGGTCATCATTGGTCATCTTATTTGCTACAGTAATAGTACCTAGGAGTTCCCAGTGTCATAAGGCACTGTACAGGCACAGAGAAGTAGCTGCACCCTTGTATTTGTTAGGATTGTAAACAGTTGGGCATTCTTTTGCATTCTTCAGTTTCCTTTTTCCTGTATCTGTCACTTTGCTTCCTTTTCTAAAACTGTTTTAGTGTTTCTAGTGGCAGTTGACCTAACTGCTGACTTTGATCCCGGAATAACACTGATGTCAGAGCGGGTTTAAGTGCCTCATACTATGCAATGTAGTGCCTATGGTACCCACTGTCTTCTGCAACAGGAGGTGCCATTGGCATTCACCACCCCCCATGCACACCCCTCTCTCCCATTTTCTGGAAGTGTAAGCCATTTCTGCTGTGTAAGCCATTACCGTCCGAAGACCTTCTAATCAATGGTGCCGGCAGCAGTTCCTCCCTTTCCAGAGAGCACCCTGCTGCAAGAGGAACTCCGCTAGCACAATACGCAGACACCTGGCTCTGGAAGAAGCAAATGCCACAGAGAATAGCAGCAATCCAGTAAAAGCGTGGTCTTATACAAATGTTATGCTCCTGCGTTTTCCCATCTCTTATCACTTCTTTCTAATACTGGATCAGATTAAATTTTTCTTGCTGCCACGCTTGAAATTATACTGTCCTTCACCTGGTCAAAAATATTTTAGGAAGAAAAACCACATGCATCACAATAAAGTAACTTTTAAACTAGTGTCCTTTCTATTTAATTCATAGCCTATTAATGACTTACTACTAAGCAGTCTTACTTTTTGTTACCGATTCGTCTGCCTGTTCAGACTTCGGTGGACTAGCACACACCTAGCTCTACATATGTGCTTGAATATCTTCCCTGTTGGGGGCTGAGATTTCCCTGGATTTGGTATTTATCTTGACTGTCGTTAAAAGGCTGTTTCTGTCTCTGGTACTTCTGTATCTGTTCTGTAATAGAGCATTCTTGCTGTATATATCGGGTAGTTATAAATGGTTGTTCTCACAAAGTCTTTTCCTACCAGGCTGCTGCACGGAGGGCATGTGTAAGTGGGGGTGTGTTTAAGCTTCTCTCTTGTTTTTCTGGGTTGGGGGATTTGTTTTGTTCAATTCCCATGTTGATATGGCTCATGCTTTGCTGCTGCTTCTTTTCCTTAGTAGATTCATACCAGGAGCATTTTTATTGATTAAAACTAAGATGGATATATGATTGGGTCTTATACAGCCAAATTTGCTAGGCTATAATTACTAGATTTGAGTGACATTTGGAAAAAAAAAAGGTTGTTTTAAATTCCTGTTGTACAAGATCCTGATATGTTTGTTAATTTCTGTTAAAACACATCAACAGGGTTAGAGCAGAATTTTATTTTTTTTACTTAAAGTAAGTTCTGATGCTTTTTTCCCCTTTCTCAGACATTAGTGAACCAGTGTTTCAGCTGTCAACATGTGTTCATTCTGGATGTCAACATACAGATTCTTTTCCTATGAATTCCTAATTTAGTTTCTTTTGGTTATGACCATTTCTTTCAAGTATTCTGGCTGAGGCTCTGCGTTAGCCTGTTATTTCATGATCACTTTAAATGATGGTAAAATGCAAAAAGTCTTTTATTAAAAAAATCTGCTTTCATTTAAGTCTGTTTAAAAAAAAAAAGAGGGTAATAAAGACATAAATAGCTTTTGTACGTTAGAAATAAGGCAGCTTTTCTGTAGTCATCTGGGAGACAAGCTTATCTATTTTGTCTCTGTCCTTCTGCATTATTAAGAACAAACTTACTTTCCACTGTCTGACCTTGGTTGCTATGCATTGCATGAATATTAAGATAGCTATAAATGGGCTAAATGCTACTCTTAAAAATAGTAGGTAGTGTTAAAATGTTATCTTATTGGCAGCTTTAAACATTGCCTCTCAACGTAGCTTTCTGGGGACCTGGCTGTGCGGAGTTATTGATTGACAGCTGTTCGTATTTAACTGTGCTAGGCCACACGGGGCACTCATTCACATCATTTCACAAAGTAGCTGCAGGGTGCACAATTGTGCCGACGGCAAAAAAGGCAATTTAACATTCTCTCAGACTAGGGATGCTTTATCTTAAATTAAAAAATTTATGCACTTAATCCCTTGCTGTATTAAAATTTAGTTGGGCTCTCAACAAGTTTATGTCCTCTCACAGTCAAGGTTAGGATTATTATTTTTTTTATTTTAAATAAAACTTTCAACTTGATAATAACATGCTGGGGGGGGATCATCAGCAGAGTTAGTAGTAATTATAGCCGAGGAGTTATGAGGAGGGAGAACCAATACAGTTTCTACAAAACAGTAAGGGATAACCTCTTTAGACTTGACTCCTCCATTCTGAACCTTTTAAAAATCTGGTGGGGAACAGAGCCATCTATTTTCATTTTGAGCAAAATATGTGCTAAAAGGGCTCTTGAAGAGAAATAATTTGTAAACCAATTAATAATAGTTTACATACTAATAACACTTTATTTAAAACGTTTCCTAATGAAAAATATGGTTTGAAGGAAATTTTTTTAAGTGTTAACTTATTAAATCTATTCCTGTGCATAAGCCACTGTTGAAAATAAACAATGGGCCTGTTGAAAACCTGCAGGTTTCTTCTGCATTGGGTGGGAACGTGTACAAATTAGTGGAGGAATGACTGCTGCTTTGCACTTTCTTATGCATCTAAAGTTAAATAACTTAAATGATACATGAGGATTGAGAATGTTCATACTGATGCACCTTCAGCAGCTTTTGATAAAATGGAGGATTTATTTGGTTTGTAACTTAGATGGTACTTTTTCTTAAAAGGAAAGAGAATTCGATTACCGTTATTTATATAATGATGCTAATGAACACTATCTAGATATACCTGTCTTCAAAATGACTTCTGTAAGCAGAGTAAAATGTAGTAGCTCTTTCATATAACTTTGAGAACTTTTTAAAAAAAAACAGCAGCATTTTAAACTACTTTGGAAAAGCAGTTCTCCTTTGAAAATGTATTTAGTAGTAGCTTTGCTGCAGCTTTGGTTATCGCTACAGCAGTGGTGAAGGTCAGTATTATTTCATTAACCTGTAGTGGCATTTGCTGGAACTCATCCGTGTTCTGGCAGGTTCTGTAGGACATACTTGTCTCTGCTGGCAAGTGATCCATAATATTCAAAAGAAATGTGATCTGGTAGAAAGGAGGGTTGCCTTGTGTGTCACTCTGTGTCATCTGGTTTGGTAGCAGGAGGATGCATTGGCACAACAAGCCTTTGAAGAAGCTCGACGAAGAACTCGTGAATTCGAGGATAGAGACAGGTCTCATCGGGAGGAAATGGAGGTGAGGGTTTCACAGCTGCTGTCAGTAACTGGTTAGTACTTTCCCAAAACTTTAGATTGTTTCTGTTTATTTGTCTGTTTGTACAATGTTGTGTATTTTTTGTTTGTTGTTAGATGTTGTCACGTAAAAATTGCAAAATGCATTGTTTTTAACTCTCGTAAAATTAATTTCAAGTTTTGATGAGAATTCTCTGATTTTATCCTTTTTTTCCTTTCTGTAGATGGCCTTATCTGTGGGTACTTAAGCTGTAATTATACATTTGTTCACAGAGCTGTCGTTACCTCTCTCGACTGATACTTCAATAGCAGAGCGGGATCTCTTTTGTCCCACGCCTTTCTCGTGAACACAGGAAAGGCTTCGGCAGCTGCGGGCACATAATTTTGTAGCTCGCTATCCCATACTGTGGGAAACATTACCAGCAAATTTAATCAGGTGCCACAGTGTGCTTTCTTGTACAGGCTAGTTTTATTTTCCTCTCACCTTTTTCTTACTGGCGGGGAGTCTTGCTCCTCTGTTTCACTGGTGTAGTTCCCCCTGTCTTGTTCTTTGCTTCTTGAGGGCCCCACAGTCTTGAATCTTGCTCTTTCTTGATGAGAGCAGAAATTACTGGGATCAAGAAGAGAGGAGCCAGAAAAGGGAATGGAAACCAGCTGCTCTGAGATGTCAGGAAGGCAAGAGCTGTAAGAGGACGAGTAATACATAAGGAGAGTTGGCAAGTTAAGGCAGGCTGCAGGTCAGGCAGAGAACAGGGAGAAAACAGATACACTTTGAATTTCTTTCCCTTACTAACTCTGTTTCCTACTTCCTGCTTCATTAGTACAGCCTGACTTTACTGTAATCAAATGTGATCAATCTGCTGCTCCTCGGGTTTTTAGAAGATTTGATTATTGTTCTTGCTAAGCTGCTTTTCTTCTGGCATCCTTGCTGATAATTGAGATGATTAGACAGACTTTGGTCCCTTCCAAGTACAATTGGAAGATGGTGAGCATGAGAATGAGAGGGAGAAGGCAGATGCAGAGAATAATGTCTCTCACTTTGAAGGGATGTGGCTGGCATGCGGCTCCTTGCAAAGGCTGGTGTAGCCAGGTCAGATGTCAGCTGTAGCGAAGGTAAAATCCTTGCCGTGGAGACCTCGCTGCCCCTGGATCCTTGGAGCAGCAGCTAGATTACCTGAATCTTTCCCTCTCTCTCACAGCATAGCTGGAACCTGCTTTTCAGTGCAGTTCAAAAGGAAGGTAGAATGAACTTAAAGCTGTTCATGAAGATCTGTGGCAGCCTGCCTTAGTTTTAACAACGCAGTCAGAACTTTAAGCCCGGCCTTACGTCCTTGACCTCAACTTACTTCAAGCTTTTCTTGATGTATTTTCCTTTACTGTGCCCTTCTTCACCATTCCAGTTGCTACAGAGAAGCAGCCATGTGCTTGGTGAATGCTGCAGGTTAAAAAAGAATGAGGCTTCCTGAAATAACTTCTGGAGTTCTGTGAGATTTATTCTTTCCTCCAGGTGTAGAAAACACTTATTTGCAGCTAGCATGTGCAAAAACTCTTTCAATTAACAGTGAGCTTGAGGTAATACCGAGCATCATGACAGACATCAAAACTTGCGACACTGAGACACAAAAAGCAACATCCCTGGCCAGCTGCAGGAGCTGGATTCAATAACTTCTGAAAAGACTCTTGCTTTTAATAAGGCAGCAGGCAGTTGTTAGTAAATGATGTCCTTATTAGCTGCCAGTACCCGTTGTCTCTTAAAACAACAATTGTCCCAGCTCTGGTGTAGGTCACCTACAGAAAGGAAGAAAAGGGAAAATTACTGACTTGAAATATGTTTTAGTAGAATGAAAAACATTCTCAAAAGGTACTTCAATGTATGTGATGTGAAATACAGTTTTTTTTAATAATTGCAATATGTTTTGTTATGCATGCTTTATTTTTTAATTTACTGTATGTGTTTAATATGTATAACCAAGACATCTTTGCCTCAATCACTTGTAGTTCTATAATTGGGTTTTAAATTTCAGTTTTCATATGTGTGTTTGGGGGAAGTCATCCTGGCCACGTATCTGGAATGTTTACAGATGAGCTTTTGTGCTCTGGGTTTTGGGACTGCATGAAAATCAGGATCCTTTGGGGCTGGGCAGGGGGGAGAGGGCAGCTAGACTTACAATGCCTTCATACCTAAGGAGGAATCAGGTTTCCAAACCATTGTTTCCCTGACTTTCACTTCAGTTGTATTCTAATGCAGCATTTGGGCAGAATCAAATGAACTTCAATCAGTAAGCACTTACGTAAGGTGCTCGTGATCATCCTATACAATTCTCAATAGACAGTAATGCATAAACGCGCATTCCCATGGATGTATATATGGCCTGTATCAAATTTTCCAATGCTTACATGCTCGGTCAGCTTGGAAATACGGTTTGTCACTTGTACCCTTCTGACGATTGCATTGCTGACAGCTGTAAAAACACTAGTCCAACCTGTGCTGCGTACTGTTCGTGTAACTTCGATAGGTCAGATAGTATCTTTGGTTGCACTACAGAGATGGTACTTGAAGGTTTTGACAGGGCAGCTAGAAAAGGTGGGTTCTAAGTGTGCTGAGAGAATTTTTATGTATATTACACTACACACAAATGCAAGATCCCCTCAGCGTAATCTTTTTAATGTGATATCTATACACCTAAAACGAAAACTTCAGTTTTTTTCTTTCGGGCTAAGCTTGGCACGGACAGTAAAACTCAAAATTGCCAAACCCGGAACAGGATCTCATCAGTGTTAATGATTGTTTTAGGAATTGCAGCACTGTATAAAATCAGGATATTTCAGGCAGTTGAATTACAGCTGAAATGCCTTTAATAGAGACCAGATTCCGCTTCAGTGGGGGAGGGAAGGGGAATCCTGCAATATTCCACCCACTCCTACCCAAAACAGAGGCGCCAGCTCTTTGGAAACATTTATCCATCCAAAGCCTGGCAGCATATGAAAATGATCAGATTCAGTTCTTTATTTATACAGCTTTCTGTGTAGAAAAGATTCCCTCTTCTAAGTCTCTCTCTAGACTTTTAAAACAAAGTGGTATATCCTTGCCTAGGAGTGCTCAGCAAAAGTTGTTGAAAAGAGTTAAAATGGCTTGTATGTGGCAGTTGGATACTAGAATGGTGATACTTTGAAAGGGGGGGAAAAATAGCAACAATTTAGGAATAATCATTATACTCATTTTCATTTCTAAGTATCCTAGAAAAACCCAACCAATTAAAAAAAAACAAAAACAAAAACCTACAAAAACCCCTCAGAGTGCTGTCAGGTTTGTTTGCCTTGCTTTCATCACACGGTATCCCTTCCATCGGTGACTTCGTTAGCACAACAGACCTTTATTTTCATGAACATAGTTGTTATATCTGAGGGCAGAATCAGTAGTGGTTGGTACGTTGTGCTTGAATTTCCAGAAGTGATCGTATTTTTGTGTAATTACAGCACTCCTCTAATGTAAATAGGGTGTGAGAGGATTTAGAAACTTTCATTGACGTTTTTAAGTGCCTGTGAGCTGAACTGCATTCTGTTATATTTTTAACATAGTTTCAGTTTTGAGTACAAGATGCTTTGGGGTTTTTCTATCAACTTACGTAGCTTGGTCACACCAGATACCACAAATCCTGCCTTGCTGTTCATGATTCTTCTGTTTCAAAGACTTTTGAAGTCTGAGTGTTTTTAATTAATGCCTTCAAAATTAATAATGTATTCCAATGGCTTTCACTGTTACAAAAACATTGGGATGCTGAGACACTAATTAATGATACACATGAAGACGGACCTCCCAGTTAAAGACTATTGTAAAAATAAATGATTGTATGAAGCCTCGTGGGTTTAGGAACGCTGAGCTACGTGGCACACTTGCACCGCTGAATGGGTTCATACCAGCGGAAGGCAAAGTTCTCTTTCCGTGAGCAAGTGCCCCAGCACAGGGAGCTTGGTGCAAGGCCATTACTTCAGGGGCGTATTCTGGAACTGATGCCACTGAACAGGTCTAGGAACTCCCAAGTATTTGTGCATTTCCCTTTGCCAACTTATAGAAGAGAGTGAGGACACTGAAGGGGTATCAGTGAGGCAGATGCTTGATTTTCACTGTCTCTTTATCACCTTACATCTTATTTGAGAGAGTCAGGACTAGTGTTTTCTTCTGTTTGGTCATTTCAGTCTGAATGACCAGAGCTCACTGTCAGGATAAGAAGTGTTCTGTGGAAATTACTGTAATAATTCTGTATAATATTCCATTATGGACCTTTTTTTTTCTTATCAAACTTTCTGACTCTTAAGGGTAGGGGTTTTTTCCCTCAAAAAATAGTCTGGAATGAATTTAATTACTACTTATTGTATATACTCTCCCAACTGACAATGATACAAAAATAGTAAAACCTTTAATACAGTTTTTTGGATGTGAAAGATACCCAAATTGTTAATTCTTCATATGCAGTGGGTAGTGCAGACTTGGTTTATGCTGGTGTGTGTGTATGTGCACATATATAAATAAATAAATATATAAATGATTTGTTTATATTCAGGATGAATACAACGTAATTTAGAAAAAAGCATTCACGTGTGTGTGCGAATATGGTTCTACCATGTGAAATATAGTACAAGTAGGCCAGGAACGTTATGACTAGGTTGTTTCACAAGACCTTTAAATAGTGGGTATTTGTATAAAAGTGCTATGGAATGCATATATCAGAAAAACAATTTGTGCTGTACCGAATCAATGCTGACTGTAGTACAGAGGAGATCAATCTTGCAAATCAGGGAATACTGTAATATAAGCGTCTTCTTTCAGTCAATGAAGGTTAGAAAGGGGCTGAGCAACAGAGGAATACTGTCTGAAGGCAATCAATATTAATTATAAATTTATAACCTTTATACCAGCCTTCAAACAATACTTTCTAAAAGGGAGCATTTCAAGCTTTTGCCAGCC
>VYZM01019498.1:177212-196741 GCA_013398915.1 Dromas ardeola | reverse complement strand
CCTTGGAAAGGAAGTTTTCATTAAAAAGTAAAATTTTCATCTGTACTTGATGCTCTTAAGAGCTTACTCTGTTGCCATGCTTTTTCCTTTCTGGGCTTGCTGTCGCCTAAGCCCGGTTTCCACTGTGGTGTACCAGAATCTGGAGCATTTCAACAGAGATGTGCGCGTTGCAATGATTTCAGGCAAGAGAGTGCATCAGGAACTGGTCAGCAAATTACAATCGTGCTCTCCAGCAGTTGGTGGTGGGAGAACAAACTCGGCACCTAACACAGTTGGTGGGTGTTTTTAGTGAAGAGTACCCCGTTTCTAGGAAGTAGGTCACTGGAAGCTTGAAATGAAATCTTGATGGAGATAGCCGCTAAATAATTTTTATCTATGGCCTTTGTCAAGAAAATTGTTTATTTTGACTTTCAGTAAGATTAAAAGGTAATGAAAATAGATGTAGGAATAAAGAAAAAAAGCATTGGGTATAGAGTTCATAATATAATCCTTCTACAAGGACTTTAGTCTAACATCCAGATCTCTTACCAAATTTGATATACTGTTTTCCATTATTTCCCTGCATAATCTAAGTGCTTGGCATTATAATTAAGAAAGACCAAGGCTGCTTCTTCCCAGGTTCAAGTGAAAAGGAGAGGGGTTGCGAAATGGATGTTACGGCCAGCAAACAAAGCAACTCCGGGGCTACGAAGTCTCATGCCAATATCAACGCTTGCTAGGAAGGTGGTAAAAATCGTAACCCCTACTGACTGCCAGTGGCAGATAGGCACAGGGGGGAGTGATGGTGGGGTCCCTCTGCTGCTGTAGCTAAAGCTGTTCTGAGAAGTGAAGACTGAGAGGAGGGAGCGTCTCTTTTCAAGCCCCCCGGAGAGCTGAAAGCATACGGGGCCCTTCATCGGGCTGTAACTGTGACCGAGGAAGTGTTGTTATATATAAGCTGTCATTCTTACAGTGTTGTCGTGGCCCAGTTCTGCTGACTTTAATTCTGAGAAGGCTGCGTTTCCCCGCCCCTGCTCTTCTGTTGAGTAAGGGTAACTGAAATGGAGGCACGGCCAGCATTTTAACCATGTTCAGATCCCTGCGGGAGAGGCTGTTATTAACCAGCAGCTCCAAGAAGAGCTTTCAGTTTGTTACTTTTCTTGACGTGGGTCTGCCTGAGTTAGCAGGACTGATGGGGAGGTGTGCTTGATTGTAACTGGTCATTTTTCTGAGTATTGCTCTCTTTATTTCAGGGTTTAGTTGTTTGGGTTGATTGTTTTTTGTTTTTTGTTTTTTGTTTTTTTTTTTGTCCTGCGGTTGTATGCTTTTTAGAAAAGTATCTGCAATGTGTTCTCAGTTTGGGTTTTTTTCAAGTCCTTTTCAGGAGGTTGACAGTCCTTCTAAGAGAATCCAAATGTTCACTGTTTAGTTTTTCATAACATAGCCTGATTTTTTTACTTATTTAGTAAATTATAGATGACAGATGCCAAGGCACATAATGCATCTGCTCTGTCTGTTTCAGCAGCAAGGAGCTGCCAGAATGCAATTAAAGAATTGCAGTGGAGTTGTCCATGGAGAGACTTTATTTTGGCTACTCTTTGACAGCCCTTCTTCAAATTATCTCCCTTTCCCTTCCCTCCTCTTCACCAGTGTCCCAAGTTATATATGCAGTGTGTACTGCTCTTCTTGCGACTTCACTGCCTGGTATTCAGAGATCCCAGTTTTGCCTGCTGGGTTGTTTGTTGTTTTGTTTTTTTTTTTTTTAAGGTGATTAATGGAAAGGGAGGGCCATCTTCATGGCAGCCCTGTCCTTCCTTACTAAATTTACTGCCAGCTTTCCCAGTTCTGCTTTCTCAGAGCTGCCGTGTAAACCACACGGTGGGACTGCGATATCTTTTCCTGATGAGCTCGTGCGATAAAGGGAGCCGGTTTCCTTAGGTATGTCGGAGGCCTCTGAACATGCACAGGAAGGGGGTGGTTAGAGATGCTTTCGCACAGCCAGCTGAAGGAGTTTTATTGGCACTGTTGAAAGCACAATCGGCTGCAGCGTGGGTCAGGACTGAGTGGCTGGAGGAGGAGGACGACGGTGTGCGGGTGCCTTGGCTGCTGGGGAAACTGCTTGTGTGCCGCTTTCCTGAATTGCTGCTCTTCTTCGGTCTGTTTTACCCGAGTGCCCCACTAACAGGTGTAAATGCTGCAACATGATCCTTCTCCAAAGAGAGTCACCATTCAAAGTTAATGATTTGATGACTTCAAGCTATGGAATTTATTAAGAAGAAAATTAATATAATATGGATATTACTGGATATCATAACAATACTCTTGTTATGACTTTTAGCCCATACCAGTTAGCCTGTGTTTAGGCTTGGGAAAAGCTCAGTGATAACAGGGTTGGAGAGAGAAATAGGTGTAAGAGTATTGCAGAGGATACTACTTGCGTTTGTTTGCCCTCAAGCCAAAATGACTTTGTTAGTGACTTTTCTCTTCTTTGCTAATATGTTATTACCCCTACGGTATCAGCATTATGAGCTCAGCATGAACAAATCGAGAATAGCATGTTATAGGAGGCTTTGAAATGTGTTTTGCCAGATACGCTCCTGCAATTCTTTCAGTCGGTCACCATACCCTCTGCAACGTTAGAAGTTTTAAATGGCTTGTGGCCAGTTATAATTCCTTCCGTATTGCAGAAGATTTGTATGGCTTCATGTGCTGAAAGCTGAGCACGAAGTATTTCTGGGTATCGAAACTCCCTGTGTGACCATCGCATTAACTATTCCATTTCAGGATATTTGGAAGGAAACTGCCTGTGTTGGTTAAAATACATTGATTTTTAGGAAAATTACAACAGTGCTGGGATCTGTGTACTACTTACAAGTTTTTCTCGCAAGCAAATATTTGTTATCCTTTCACTAAATAGCAGATGAGTAACATTCGGAGTAGTGCTCCTTCAAACTTAACATCAGCATTTGACTGAAAAATGAAATAAGCTGAGATAAGATGAATAACTACTGTTTTCTCGTGACTCATTATGCGTGACTCATGGCAGAATATTCCACTTCCCAACGGCAAAGATAGATGCATCTTTCTTAATTGAAGCAAGTCTCCTTAATCTTCGAGAAGCTGAGCTCATTATTCACTGAGAGTAATCCTGATGCTTCTGCGTGGCGTCATAAAGTACGCATTTCAAAAATTCGAGCGAATACTGCAATTCAGAGGGTTGATTAGCTATGCAGAGAGTAGGAGACTCCAGATTGAGGGGAATTCTGTAAAAGGGAACTTTTAGCTTCCTGTAGCAGACTGAGGAGAACTACGAGATCCTACCGTACTGGGAGTCACACGGCTCCTGCAAGCCAGTGCTAAGGATCTTGTGGCATTTCTTATGAAAGTTGTATTTTGACTATTGTCAGTGGGCAAAAATAGCACCCAATGCCTGATGCTCTACAAGTCGTTTTTTTTTATTTCAGCATGTAAAGCACCGTTGTAGTTGTTACATACTTTGCACATGTGCCGTGGCAGGATGGTGGCTGATAAGAGTAAGTGTGTTTTAAGTGTAGGTATTGTTGCCTAGCAGTACAGCACAAGTAAAGGAGGGTGTCTGAGCCAGACGGAGCTGTCATTCCAACAGGCTGCAGGTTGCTTGTGTAAAACCCCACTTACTGAAATGCAAAATTACACCGTTATCCACATACACAAGTGTACAATATTGTAATGACTGCTTTTGGTACATTTGAGGGTAATTTGTCATGCTTTTTGCATATCACGTGAAAGGGCAAATCTGGTAGTTGTTCAGTAGCAGCTTCTGCAAATGCTACAAGTAGCAATGAGGTCATGAATCATGTGAATTCTTTGATATGTTCTGAAAGAAAAGGCCACTTTAGGCAAAGCATAAATGCAACCATCTGCCCCTACCTTGGAGTCTTTGCTCAAACTTGACAATAAAATTGCTGTGCATATCATTTGTTTTCTGAAGAAGCAGCTGTTTGCTTTTACAGCAGTAGCATAGCAGCAATTAATTTGCTGGGTTTTTTCTAGTTCAGTGTAAAAATGTTTATCGAGTACGAAATCGGTAACTAGATTGCTGTAAGAAAGATTTTGGTAATTCTTAAAGACAGTGCATGCCTTTGTTCCCCTTTAGAAGAAAGAATTAGAAATTTAAATTAAGAATTAAAACCAGAAGAAGTCTTGTTACAGTCTGTTCAATAGGAGAAAAATATGCAAAGTGGAACTGTTATCCTTTGGTAATTCTTAGTACAACTCTTGAATTAGTGTGGAAGTACCTATTTAGACTTGTTGAGCAACCATTTTGTATTAAGAAAAATGTTTACAGCACAGTTTACTTTTCTGTTAAAATAATAATTAAAAAAAAAAAAAAGCCTGGATTTCTCTCTAACTTTTCCACAGGGATCTTGATAGTCCAAGATGAATGATTTGGCTTTTGGAAATAATGTGAAAAATCTTAATTAACTGCCATCTCCTGATATTCTGCATCTTTACAAAGAGAGCAGTTTGCAGAGTTGCTTCAGGGGCTGGAAGGAATACGCCCTTTAGCACTTGGAGTCTTCAGCGCGGTGTGCGATTAGAACTGTTTGTTTTAATGTGATTCCTCAGAAAGATTACTGAGAAATCTGTGGGTTTGTGCAGCGGCAGTGATGTCGGTTGCCATGTTCAGAGTTCTTCTGCACGTTGGAAAAGCAGATTGTTTCATTCAGCCAGAGTACGACCGGTGTAGATAGAGCAGAGCGAGTGGAAGATCTAACCCCTAAATATCTGAAATGCAGCCAGCAACAGCATTGCATACATAAATGCAGTAGGTAACAATTGCAATATTTAAAATAGCGAGGGTGTTTGTGAAGCAATAATGGCAATACCAAAGAAAGTGCAGGAGGGAATTGTCTTCTCTGGCAACATGCTGATTCCGAGCGGGATTTATTGAAGGAACTCAGTGTGTGTCAGAATGATGTTGCGCGTGAAAGGAAAACCTAACTTTAAATCACTATTTGAATAGGAGAAGGCAGCAGCACTTCTGAGTTTGCATGAGGCTAACCAATTGCACGGGGAGCATAGGATTAGGCAGGCAAGAAGAGCAGTAGACGAGGGAGGAAGAAGCGGACAGAGAAGGAGAATTCTCCATTGGGAAGACGCTGCTGGCGGTCGGTGCCGGAGGGCTGAGGGCTGGGGCTGGGAGCAGAGCAGCAGCAGGTTGCACCGAGTGACGGCCGCGCTGGCGGGAAGGCTTCCTCTCTGTCAGTAAATGTGACTCAGAAGAGCCCGGGGAACACCGACCAGCAGCACTCGTGTCGCTCTTAGTCACACCTTAGTTGAAGTGTTGTTTACGGTGAGCGTGTAAACGTGGCAATGGCTTAAACTGCATATTTCAGTGGTACAACTGCCTGCATTAGGCCTGTTCCCACCTCTTTCAACAAAATACGAGAAGCCTTTCATTCGAAGGAGGGAAGCGGTCACTTGTTTTGCATTTTTGGAGGGCATTTTTTTGAAGGACCGAAGGTGGCAGGCTATTGCAGCTGGTGAAACTAAGAGAGCTGCACCAAATGATGCTGGTGTAGTGATGCCTTCCACCAGCGGAGAACGTGGCCATCGTACTGTGGGGGTCACGTGATCGTTAGAGGCTGAGGTGCCAGCTATTCACTCTGTAAACATGAAATAAAAGTGTTGATACTAAAATGTCTGAAAAAACAGCTAGCATGTTCCCTGCATCAAAGTATTGCTTTAAAATTTAAGTATATCAACGCTTTTAAGTATTTACCTGCAGCATTTGTGTGCTCCTAGAAAGCGGCCGGCATGTGTACAGGTAGAGAAAGTAGAAAGCAGCCTCTGTTGCTGTGACTGATAGAACTGACTGACCATCCTGAATTTCCTCTTTAAAATGCCATCAACTCACACTGTTTAACAGAACCGTTTATTTAGAGGAGAACTTGTGTTACTTTTTTTAATACAGGGGTGCAATCATAAGTACCGGGTTTCTCAGGTTTGCATTATTGCTAACTTCACAGGTGCACCAAAGAAAAAAAAAAGTATGCTGCAGTAAAACCCCAACTCATAAGAAGTGTTAAAATGTGTGTCGATCTATAGATTAAATTGTGCTAGTGTGTTGTCATGTTATAAGTCTCTCTATTCCAGAAAAAGCTAAAGTAAATGCTTCCCACATAAAAATACTGAGAGGAGATTTATTTGGAGCTGACGTAACATACTCTACCGTCTCGCACTATAGCCTTTCTCCCCAAAATCTCGATCCTGAAAATAGTTGCATAACAGGTTAACAGAAGGGAATTTCACAGGAAAGAAAATGTTTTTTGGAAGAAGAGACACAAAATTGTTGCCTGACTACTCTGGCAGTCTCTCACTGATGGTTAAAGTGATGTTGCGAAGCATTTCAGGGTGGAGAGGCATAGCCAGAGCTCTGTGCCCCTTCAGAGACGGGACGGTGCCCCACAGCTGGGTCCACGGCCCTCCTCTACAATTACTGGTGGTCCTGGGGGGATTGTTGAATCGAGGGGGAAAGAATGATTTTGACGTTTAAAATGAATGCATTGGTTATCGCTTGAAATGTGAAGTTTCAGCCTTAGAATTGGTTATCACAGAATCACAGAATGGTGGGGTTGGAAGGGACCTCTGGAGGTGATCCAGTCCAACCCCCTGCCAGAGCAGGGTCACCCACAGCAGGTCGCACAGGAACGTGTCCAGGCGGGTTTGGAACGTCTCCAGAGACGGAGACTCCACCACCTCTCTGGGCAGCCTGGGCCAGGGCTCTGACACCCTCAAAGCAAAGAAGTTCCTCCTCACGTTTAGGTGGAACTTCCTATGCTCAGGTTTGTGCCCATTACCCCTTGTGCTGTCACTGGGCACCACTGAAAAGAGCCTGGCCCCATCCTCCTGACACCCACCCTTGAAGTATTTATCAGCCTTGATAAGATCCCCCCTCAGTCGTCTCTTTTTCCAGACTGAAGAGACCCAGAGACTGAAGGACTCTGTCTTTCAACCAGTTTTCAATCCACTCCGGTGTCCATTCATCCAACCCTCACTTCCTACTGTGGGAGACCGTGTCGAACGCCTTGCTGAAGTCAAGGCAGACAACATGCACTGCCCTCCCCTCATCTATCCGTCCAGTCGTGCCATCACAGAAGGCTATCAGATTAGTCACATGTGATTTCCCCGTGGTGAATCCGTGTTGACTACTTCTGATAGCTTTCTTTTCCTCCACATGCCTTGAGATGACGCCCAGAACGAGTTGTTACGGTCTTAGTCGTGTTAATGCACTTAAGAAATTAACTAAACTGATAACTTCTCAGTCATTTTTTTTTGATCCTAAATGTGTATTTATTAATGCAGGCAAGAAGACAACAAGACCCTAGTCCTGGATCTAACTTAGGAAGTGGCGACGATCTCAAACTACGTTAATCAACAGCGGCAGGCGTACCACGGGTCTGCACACATGCATTGCTTCTACTTGGCAAAGGATTTAATAAAAGACCAGAAACTGTGATAACTGGGTATACTATGGTCTGTTTCCTGACCTGCGGCAGGCAAAGTCACCATCCACTGCCATGGTTTGCACTATGTTTATGTTATAATACCTGCATTTCCCATTTTAAGCATGTAGCCAGTGGCAATTTGAAACTTTGTTTTTCTATGCAAACTTGTTTTTGTTGGCACTATTTTAGTGAAATGGAAACTTATGCAGCTATAAAACCATTTTTTCTCAACTGTAATAAAAATTGTCACTTAAAAATAGGTCAAGATATTATAGATTTAAAACTTCTCTTCTTTTGGTTTTTTTTTTTTGTAAACTGCTGGAAGCCAATGCATTCCAAGCTTAATTTTTTTTTTTAATAATATGGGCTTTTGGAATTTTGATTGTCCTTATTGTGCTCCTGCTTTATTTTAGATACGCGTTCTTATCTTTCTTTCAGTTTTCTTTTTTTTCCTAAATTTGCAAGACCTTCTTAAAACTGCTGACGTTATTTTGCATTATTTCCAAGCTAAACCCAGTGAATCAGAGCTGTTGGAATCGGGTTTCAAACCTGTGTGGGTTTGTAAATGTTACAGTTGCAGTATTCTTTTTCACTGCTAACAATTCGTTGGTTCCACTTCTAAGTGACAAAATCTGAAAATCTATATTTTCATGCATTAGTGCGTTCTGCCCCGGTGTCTGTCTTAGATTTTATTCTGTACCAAGCGAGTTTGGGTGGTTGTTATACCCCTGTATATAGTACTTTGCTGAAACTCATCGGAAGTCGCAGGCTGGCTTCTGTTTTATTCAGGGATTTTTTTAAATAGTTCTTAAAAGGGATACTGCAACTCTACAATCAGATCCAACAGCGTGTTAAACTGGGAACAAAAGCGATCGGCTGCCAAGCTGATACGTATTAAATCGTGTTTAAGATAGCTGCTTTAAGTATATTTTGTATCTTAGGCTTTTTGTAAAGTTGTGCTGAATGGTGAAAAGTTGAGATGAGGTTGTGTGCAGAAAATCTCATTACTGTGCGTAGGACATGTCTATTAAATCTTATGCAAATTAAGACTACATTGCAGTATATATTGCATTTTCTAACAGGGTAAGATTTGGGACGAGTTAATTGGTGTGAAATATCTTGTTTTTATGGTGGGGGTGGGGCGCGGTGAACGGACTAGTTCCAAATTTTTCATTGCATCCACTATTTGAAGAAAATGGACTGGAAATGTGATGTTATTTGGCTTTGTTAACATGTGGTGCTTCCTGTACAGCCTGATGAATTAAAATGTCACTCCAATAACTTTTTAAAATAGGTGATCTGACCTCAGTATTTTAAGAGCGATTTTTTTGAAGGTAGAAACTCTGTGTGGTTAGAACAGTTAAATCTCTATTAAATTCTGTAATGAAGATAATTACATTCCTCATTAAGGGCAAAACAATTGATGCAAAAAGAGGTCTTGCAAAAATGTAAGCAGATGTCAGTGTGAAGGAGAATCTCTGTATGTTGATAACGTGAATATTTAACATCACTTAAAAATGTCAATAACTGTAAACTGTGAGAATGTCATCAAATAGAAATATTTTGCTACTTCAATTTCAATGTGATTCACCTGAAAGATGACCTTTTCCACTCGCTGGCCACGTATCCTCCTCGCTATTCTCCCCCCTTCACCCCCCCAAAAGAAATAATTTTTCTAAAGTGTTTCTGCAGTGAGTTATTTAAGGGACACCCGCACGCATCCCCAGCCTTGGATCCTCTCTGCCATCTGTGTATTTTTGATGGAATAGTCTGAAGATTTATTTTACAAGGTTTTCCTAACGTTTCAGACGGTGGTTTTAAAGCATAAGTACACAGGAAGTGAGGCTATCGGATATTAACGTTGCTATCTTGGTGTAAATACTGAACTTTCCCTATCATCATTTAGCATTCTGCTGCTTTCCATATCTTAATGCTGGCATTAAGATCACGAGCCCTTACCCCCCGCTGGTTAGCGCAGACTTTTTAAAGTGCATTTTAAGTTATTGATGCAATTTGATATTTTTCGTAATTTCTATTTAAACTGAAGTTGCATCATCTTTCTGGAATTCATCTCCTGTAAGAGTTGCCTTAAGCTACGAGATTGCTTTTGCTACTTTTTGTGTTGTATGTTTAACTTTCATAATAAACTTCTGTGTAGTGAAAACAAAGGTGCTGTAAAAATTTATTTCTGACCTCCTGGTCGGCCTGTTCCTGGTGTTTCTGGGGCAACTTCCCAACCCGCTGCCCCTGGAAGGGCCGTGGGTAAAGCAATAGTGACATCCAGTGGTCACTGAAACCAGGGACTGTCCGGGGAAAACTTTACTATAAGGACGTAGATTAGGGAAAACACGGATTTTTTTTTACTGCCCTAAAGCTCTTGCGGTGCTTTATAACTGATAGCCCCTGCTTACTCTGAAAGCGTCTACTCAAGTAACCCTAAGAAATTCTCTTTTAATCTCGCTGCGTTGTAACAGGGCGCTTGTAGAAGAGCGTTGTTTATCGGGCAGGTTTTTATAGCGGCCAGCAACCTTGCGAATTAGGCTGCGGTGGCCGAGGAGGAAAACAAGGAAGTTTGCATGTTGAAATGGAGGAAACGGGGACATGTGGTGAAGTGTTGTGGGGAAAATGTGAACGTTACGTGCTGCACCTGAAAACCTCGTCTGAAGCTGCTACGATTTGTGGTGGTATAGCTCCAAATACCAGCTATGGCCTGGTGTGGTGGTGATGGAGGGAGATGAGGCCCAGGGCTGCTGCAGGCTGCTCCGCAAGAGCTTCGTGCAGAAGGACGAAGTACGACCTTATTTCATACTTCTAAAATCTGAGCAAGTAGCACCGGCGCTGCCTGTTAACCTGTGGTTCTTCTGAAGGTCCTCTAGTCCGGGAGGGAGGCCGCTTTTAGAACTTCCGTGAATGCCAAACGATGCCCCTCTGACCGTGCTCCTGGTGGCAGACGGTGTCTCCCCTGGCTGCTGTAGGCTCTGCTGTCAAAGCAGCTCCTTCTGGAAGGCATCTTTGAAGAGCAGTTGGTAGAGCCGTAGATAAAGCCGTTAAATAACTCGGGTCAGTTTACCCACAGGTTCGTGAAATGAGCCACTCTTCTGCCCAAGGTGCATCATGACACATGGATGAGCACCTCATTCCTCAAGCCTTTTCCTGAGTGGGGGCATGGGAAGGACGGAGGCACTTTGCCCCCCGGCTCCTCTTGGATGGAGTTTGCCTCCCGGGTGCATAAATAGCAGAGGGAATCTGAAAACCTTCCTGCATGAGGATTTTTAAAACACGCCGATCCATTCCCTCGATGAGCGTGACTCGGGGGTGGCCGGCTTCGATGTGGGAGTGAAAGACCACTGGAAACACTGGAGCTTACTGGAGAGGGATGTTGGTGACCCGGAGCCCAACCAGAGCAGGCGAGGTATGGTCCCTTCTCTCATGCCTTTGTCACCTCTTGCAGTTACCCGGCCTCTTCCCTAGTTAATACTCCTCTAGTCCACTTTACTGATGTTCCCAAAGTCTGGGTGAGCGCGTTTCTTACTCCCCCTGGAAGGATGGGGCGGCTCCCAGCTCTCCTGGGCCCCTGCTGAGGGCAGGGAACTGTGGAAATGAAACTGGGGGTGAAAAGGGCAGTGTTTCTGTTCCTGCAGGTCTCTGCTGTTTGCCTAATAACGCGCCCTGCTCAGGTAAGGGCTGGGAAGTTAAACAGAGGAGAAGTGGTTTTCAAGAACGCCAAAACTGCAGGATCCTGGCAGGACTTCCGTATCTTTTTTGTCCATCATTAGGTGAGGACTTGCTCCATCACGGATGTATTTATGAATCCGTCCTGCCTGCATAGAAACAGGACCAATTTCTGTAAAGTTAGCGTTGTTTCCTTGCTGCGTTTCCAACGCAAATTGCGAGAGCGACAAAAATGGCTTGGAGGACGAGAGCTGCAGCGAGAAGTGGCGGCGGAGCCAACATTTGCATGGGCGACGCTTCCCCTAACTCATTTGCCTGCCATCCTGCCTTCTCCTGCCGCCCAGCCCGGAGCCCACCACGTGCATATTCATCAGCCCCCGCGCCGCTCGGGGCTGCCGGGGCTTTATTAACGAGCTTTCTCAATTACAGGTTGAGAGAAGGGCATTTCCAGAATTGCCTCGGGCTCATTTCTTAAAGCTCAGGAGCAAGGGAGAGGGTGGGGAGAAAGTAAGGCGGGAGAGCGGCGTGCCACCCGCTGTCGCCCTGCAGCGGGTGGCCGGGGAAGGGCCCGCAGGCGGGGGGAGAAGCTGGGAACGGGGACGGTTCTTGCTTAGCCTGGTGCTCGCTCATCAGCAGAGCAGGTGATGGGTTAGCGTGGAAAGAGAAAATCCTTCTAGAGCCTGGGGAAAAGAAGAAATTGGGAAGGAATCCTTGGCTGTGAGGGCGGTGAGCCCCTGGCCCAGGTTGCCCAGAGCAGCTGTGGCTGCCCCATCCCTGGAGGGGTTCAAGGCCAGGCTGGACGGGGCTTGGAGCAACCTGGGCTGGTGGGAGGTGTCCCTGCCCGGGGCAGGGGGTTGGAACTAGATGATCTTTAAGGTCCCTTCCAACCAAAACCATTCCATGATTCTATGATATTTGGGGTGCTCGGCCCTGCACGCCAGCTGGCCGTGCTGCAGCTCCGGGCCCTTCGCCCCGGCTGTGTTTGAGGACTGGGAGATCTGGTGAGGAGGGAAGGGAGGGACGGGCCACGTTGCAGCACCGACGGCTCCTGAGCTGCCCAGCGCTCACCTCCTGCTTGGGCCGGAGCTGCCGGTGCTGCTGAGAAGCCCCCAAGCCCCTTCCCAGCAGCGACGGCCCCGGCGGATGCTCCCACACGGGGAGAGGACAGATCCGCTTTTTGGTTCTGCTTTCGGTTCCTCTCAGCAGACCGTGTCTGGCGTGTGACTGCCGGGACCTGGTGTCGGTGGCCCCGCGGGGCGTGTGACCCTCCGAAACCACCGACCCCACCGAGGTGCTTTATTCATCGTGTGCTTCAGACCTTCCAGCACTTTACCCTCCGCTCCTGCAGCCGGGGCGGACGGGGCCGCGGGCCACCGCACTGTAGAGCCGTACCGGAGCGAAGGATGGAAAGCGAGACCCTGGGGTCCAGGAGCGTGGGACATGCCTGGGAAGGGGATGGGGTGGGAAAGCAGGGTCTGTGGGAGGGACCCGGCTCCGGCTGGTCCCCTCTGGGCCGGGAGGGATGCTGGCCCCCCCTCCTGCCTCTCCTGGAGCTGCCGGCCGTAGCGGGACCTCTTCTCTTGCCAGCAAACTTGCTCGTGCTCTGCTATCGTGAGCTCATGGGAGACTTCTAATTGACGGTGGGCCCTTTGAAAAGCCGTCCTTGTCACTCTGTTGACCACCTGCCACCCTTTCAACGTCCCGCCCCGCGTTCCAGTGCTGCAGCCCCATGGCTCAAGCTGGTGGCTTTAACAGAGCAGCAAACAGCAGGCATTTCCCACCCGCTGTTTGTCCCCCCGGGCACATGGCGCAGGATTTGGCCCCCCCTACCTCTCTGAAACAATTTCTTGCTCCAAAGAAAATCCTGGTGATAGAATCATAGAATGGTTTGGGTTGGAAGGGACCTTAAAGCCCACCCGGTGCCACCCCCTGCCCTGGGCAGGGACACCTCCCACCAGCCCAGGTTGCTCCAAGCCCCGTCCAACCTGGCCTTGAACCCCTCCAGGGATGGGGCCTTGATGGTGACGCGGTGGTCAGCAGCGGTGGAGGTTTTGCACGGGTGCCCATCGGCGTGGCTCCACGGCGGAGCAGATTTTCAGTGTTTTGCAGCTTTCCCCCACCTGGGCTGGATGCCCTGATGCAGCGGCAGCAAGCGCAGATGTTGGCTTGGGTGCAAAACTGATCCTTTGGGTGAAAAACTGATCTTTTTGGGTGCAAGACCCCTTCGTGCCGGGTTGGGCTGGGCTGGCGGCGGGGCCAAGTCCCTGCTAGCAGCACGGGGGGCAGCGTGGGGAGGGAGCACGTCCTTCTCCCGGCTCCCCAGAGGGCTGCAGGGCAGCGGGGGGGTGTCCCACAGCCGACAAAAACCAACAACGCGACCAAAACGTAGCTGTGGCCATGGGGAAGGCAGTTCCACTCGCTGCTCCCCGAAACCTGGCGCTGCGGGGACCGGGGTCGCCCCAAACGTCATTTAACGAAGCTGGGCCGCAGGGAGGAATTTCCAGCCCCGCGTGTGTTGGACCAAGTAATTCCCAGTGCAAAACGGCGAGGCTGCAAAGGGGCTGGGGGCTGGGAGCCAGCCGTCAGGAGCAGCGCTTTCGTTTTCTCCATGGCTGCCTGTGGGCGCGATTCGAGTCGCCCCCCCAGCCGCGCTGCCCGTCTGCCAGGAGTCGGGGACAAAGCGGGCAACCAGAGATCTCCAGGGGCTCCGGGGGGGGGGCTCCGGCACCCGAACTGCTGCTGCTCTGACTCAAATCCCGATAAATCATGAAATTGCTGGAGCAGGGGCTGCCCCCTCTGCCCCCCCCTCCTCCCGCGGCCTTGCCCCACGGCTCTGCCCCATGGCCTGTCCTCCTCGCCTGCTCGGAAGCTCAAACATCCCTTTTGGAAATGTCTCTGGAGGCGAAGCTCAGCCCCGGGTGGGAGCCCTGCCGCCCGCGCAGCACTCCTGCCTCCCTGAGCCCTTGGGGTAAGGGGTTTGTGGCATTCTACAGAAACCCATCCTTTGCTTTTTTTACAAAAACCTGTGCTTTAATTTTTTTTATTTTTTTTTTTTATTTTTTTTTTAGCAGAAACCCCGTGCTCTGCCCCAGGGTGAATTTTCCCACGAGTTTTTGATGTGCGTGTAAAGCCACAGGCCCCTGGCTGGGCAGCAGCCGAAGGAGGGACGCAGCAGCCAGCAGCTGGCTGGAAGGACGGTCCCCCTGCACCGGCTGCGACGCCGGTGGCTCCGCGTTGACCGAGCCGGGAAGGTCCCAAAGGCCCGTCACCTCCGCTGGGAGCTGGGCTGCCCACACAGTGGCATCTCCCAGGCTGAACCACCCCCGGGGGGAAAGAGAAACCAGCCCAGCTGTTCCTAATGAAGCCGAAGCCAATTTAGATCTAGCCCTGCACGAATCAGAGCTCGTAAAACATATCCGGAGGGGCTGGGTGCTGTGAAATGCGCCCCATCGCGCCTGCCGTCACGCGGGGAACGCTGCCGCCACGCTCGGGCGACGCGGAGGAGCTGCTGCCGTGTTATAACAGCCCCTCCTGCCCCAGCCACTGTGGCTGCTCCCTTTCCTTCTCGGAAACGCTTCATCCTCGTCCATCCAGCCCCCCTCCCTGGCCCCTGCCCTTGTCCCCTGCGAGGGGCAGGGGCCGTGCTGGCTGCTGCTCTTCTCAGTCGGCGTTCAACATGAGGAAAAACTTCCTTACGGTGAGGGTGCCAGAGCACTGGGACAGGCTGCCCAGGGAGGGTGTGGAGTCCCCTTCTCTGGAGGCTTTCAAGCCCCGTCTGGATGCCGTCCTGAGTGATGTGCTCTGGGCAATCCTGCTCTAGCAGGGGAGTTGAACTAGATGATCTGTAGAGGTCCCTTCCAACTCTGAAATTCCGTGATTCCATGATAAGGTCTTGGCATCTCTGGGGGAAGCGCTGGGAGCCTCCCGTTTCTGCCCATCTCTACACACCAAACAGGACGGAAAAACGCAGGGGAGGTTTTGCAGCTGCCAGATGCCCGAATGTGGGATGTGGGAAGTGATGTGGCCACCGCGGTCCCGATTGAGCAAAGCGCATGCCGGAGCCTCACCGTGCTCTCCTTCCTTCCTGGCCAAGACCAGAATCACCTCGAAAAATCTTTATTCTTGATGGGCTGCGTGGCCACCAGCCCAGCGTACCCCGGGGCCGGCGGGGAGCAGGATGCGCTCCCGCACCGCACAAGCCCCAGCCCGCGGGAGGAGGATGCTCTCCTGGACCACTCAAGCCCCAGCCCGCGGAGGCTTTTGGGACGAGGCCCACGACACGCTGGAGGCTTCACGTGTGCAGGTAACCAGCTGGTTGGAAAAAAAGGCGTTTTCCTCCCTTCAGCTGCCCCTCGGCTGCGGCGTCCGCGGGCAGAGCAGCGGGGCAGCTCCTCGGCTGCTGAGGCTGCACTTTCTGCCCGTGTTAGCCTTGGCCGCCGCTCCGGCGGGGTTCTGGGTGATGGAAAACATCCCGGCGGGGCATGTTTAGTGCAGGCAAGGCGGGGAGAAGCGCTGAGCCAGGGATAAATGGAGTCAGGGCTGTCCTCTGGGAACAGGCAGGCTCGGCGCTGCCAGCCCCTGCCCGGCCGGGGACCCCCGAGACGGGTGACCCGAGCTGGGGCCGTGGGTGCTGCCCACCCCGCTGGGACCTGCGGCACCCGAGGCTCTGGGTTGTGGGGTAAATCCCCTTGGAGAGGTGGGATAAATTCCCCTGGAGAGGTGGGATAAACCACCCACGGAAAGTCTCCCCGCTTCCCCCGGGAGCACAAGCAAATCCCCCGCCTCGCTCTGCAGCCGGCGGAGCCACCAACGCTGTTTTGGAACCGTGTCTCACTGCGAACCCGAAGCTTTTCAGCAGGAAACGCACCTCCAAAAAATTAAGAGCCACTTCAGAGCTTTACAAGCAAATACCTTTTCCCCCACTGAACCCGCGCTGCCAAGCCTGGGGTTCTGTTTCCAGCGCGTTTTCCTGGGCAGCCGCAGGGCAGAGCCGGGATTCGCATCGCTGTTAAGCCTCCTCGGGAGAGGGCAGCTCTTTCCCGCTTTTCCTTCACCGCTTTTCCCCACGCACGGCTGCAGCCCCCCGTCCCGCCAGCCCTGCTGCGTTTTCGGTCCCTCCTGGTAGCTTTTTGCATTTTTTTTCCCCCTTTCCTTTGACCGCCTGGATTGCAAAGCGCAGCTCTTCCCTGCTAATGTCTCCCCGCAGAGGTGTGGAATTTAGGAAAATCAAGTAAAAAGGCAGTAATTCCCTCCAGCTGCTGATCCCACCCCAAAACGTGATGGCATCGCAAGCCTTTGGTAGCAGGGAAACCTGATCACCTCCGATGGATGCACCCGCTGCCCTTCCTTTGGTCCGAAACATTAACAACTGAGCTAAGTCCTTCAAAAAAAAAAGTGATTTTACTTTTCAGAAAGCCATGCATTTCTTCCTGAGCCCTGGCCTCGGGTATTTTCCAGGAATTGCTCTATAATCTGGAGAGTCAGAAAGATATTTCTTTTTTTTTTTATATTCAATTTCTAAAGATTTTTCCCCTGGTTCTCAGAGCCGGAGGCTCCTAAAATGATGGTGCTTTGCCCAACCTGCCTTGAAAATGCCACCCCGCCTGGTGTCACCGGGGGAGCTTCTCCAGTTGCGCTGGGGGGGTTTGGTTTCGGATGCCCCCATCGGTCTCCGCTCCTGCCCTCCGCCAGACCCGGCCGGGGGAAGCGCCCGGTCCATGGGGGACACGGGCAGGGCACCTCCGTCCCCAGCATCCCCACGGGCACCGGCTGCTCCCGGCCCCGGGACCGACCCACCGCACGGAGGGGTCCAAAACGGAAAACTTCTCCGTGTCCTCGGGCAGCTCGTCGGGGCTGGCCGCGTTAGCAGCAGACCTGGTGCTGGGGGAGCCCGGGTTGTTTTATAACCGCTGTCATGGCTGTGCAAAACCACCATCCAACCCACCGCAGAGCTTGGCCGCTCCGGGCGAGGAGAGAGCCAGAGGAGGGTTGGACGGGGCTTGGAGCAACCTGGGCTGGTGGGAGGTGTCCCTGCCCAGGGCAGGGGGTGGCACTGGCTGGGCTTTAAGGTCCCTTCCGACCCAAACCACTCTGTGATTCTACGTGCCCAGAGGAGATGGAGGTGGCCCAGGCGGGTCTCCAGCCTGTCTGCAGAGCTGATGGTCCCCTGTGCAAACCCCACCCTCCTCCTGCCTTCAGAGCAAGGGGCTTGACAGCAACCTTCAAGCTGCTTGCCTTGGGTGGTGCAACCACCATCGCTGCAAACAAAGCCCTGGGTGGGTTTTCTGCCTTTTAGTGACTTGGCTCCAGGGAGACCTCAGAGCCCCTTCCAGTCCCTCCAGGGGCTCCAGGAAAGCTGGGGAGGGACTCTGGAGCAGGGAGGGGAGCCGTGGGACGAAGGGGAAGGGTTTTACACTGGAAGAGGGGAGATTGAGATGGGATCTGAGGAAGGAATTCTTGGCTGTGAGGGTGGTGAGCCCCTGGCCCAGGTTGCCCAGAGAAGCTGTGGCTGCCCCATCCCTGGAGGGGTTCAAGGCCAGGCTGGACGGGGCTTGGAGCAACCTGGGCTGGTGGGAGGTGTCCCTGCCCAGGGCAGGGGGGGGCACTGGGGGGGCTTTAAGGTCCCTTCCAACCCAAACCATTCCATGATTCTATGATTCTATGATTCTGTGACTTGGGATTATTTCTTTCTTTACTCATCTTGGCGGGTGGAAGCAGAGCTGTGGTCTGGAAGGAAACCAGCCCCTCTGGGAATCCTGCCCTGGGTGCGTGGGGGGTGTTCTCCTGTGCCAGGGGAAGCCAAGCTGGGGCCCGGTGGTGGGCATGGACTGTGGAGGTGCTGCGTCTCCAGCCGCGCTGGCGCTCGCTCTCCCTCAGGATGCCGCGGTGGGGTTTTCCGCCGGCTGGGATTTCCTGCTCCCCGGGACCTCCCCGCTCCCCCCAGGGGGGTCACAGCCAGCAAACAGAAACCACCCAACACGTCTGCCTCCGGCGCCGCTGCCCTCGCCTGCCCCTCCAGCAGCTTTCCTCTGCCCTCCCAGGTATTTGGAGGGTGTATTTTAAGCTCAGGGAGGTGGAAGGGGCTGGCAGGCTCCCTGGATGAGGGATCCCTGGGTGAGAGCTCCCTGTCAATATGCCGGTCATTATTTTAAAGAGCAAAGCCCCAGCACGGCGAGGACGGCAGCTCCGAGCCCTTCTCTGCCTGCGGCGGGGGCTTGGGGTGATGGGTGAAAACGGGCGGCGGGGTAGAGGGTCACCCAGGCATCAATTAGCTCAGGATTTATTTTTTCCCCATTTTTATTTGGCATTTTTTCCCCTTCCTTTCTAATCTCTGAATTTACACAGGGAATTCAGCCCATGCTTCCCACATTCTTTTTCACAGGCTACTGAATTTTCCTTTTATCGAAAGCCCAGCCTGTTGCATCCCCCGGTTTGCAGCGCTGGGTGGTCGAAGGGCACCATCCCACGCAGGAGTGAGGGGAAAAGTCTCTGCAAAGCCCAGCAGATCTGCATCCACCCGTTTTCCCCCCGGCATCCCGACCCGAGGGCTGCGGGCGTCCTGCGCCCGGGTAAAAGTGGGTGCTGGGGTGTCCTTCATGTCCCATTAAATAAATGGGGTACGCAAGATGGGTATTTCTTCTCTCAAGTACGTTCCTTATGGGTGTCACCACATATATATATGGATACGCACACACTCATGCCACCATATATATATATGGTGAGTTGGAGCACTGCAGGTGGGTCATGATGAAGGATCAGCCGGTGCTCCCGGGAGAGGAAAGGCTAATTTCTCTTCTTTTGAGCCAATGGAGACTTGTCAGTAAGTGAGGGGAAAAAAATTGGCAGCACCTCTGCGCTTTTCAGCATATTAAGATGTCACCGTGCTTAGATTTTTTTTTTTTTTTTTTAAAAAAAAAGCAAGCGAGGCATGAATAATAAATAGAGCACCGTGCAGCTGACTTCAAGGGAAAGCTAATTTCCCCGGGGCTCGCTCCACGTTAAAATCTGGCCTCGTTTGACAGCGCTGTGACCTGGAGAGGGATGCTGAGGACGGCGGTGCTGAGAGCAGAGCCTGGCCGAGGTCCTGCTCCCCGGCGGGACGGGGCTTTCTGTTTCAATGCCGTGATTGCCCCTTGCCAGCGATGGCTCGGACTGCCCATGGAAACGGAGGTGTGACTGCGCCCGCTGGTATTTATATACACTGCTCGTTAAAGGAGCTGTTTGAAAGGATAATGGATTAGGCTTTTCTTGGCAGCTGGCTTGGAAGCGGTGCATGGGCAGCCCGCGCACGTTGGGTTTTAGGGAGCACACGGAGTGTCCGACGTGAACGCGTGGCTGCCGGTGGGAAGGAGATGCGGTGGAAAAACCTAGCAGGAATTTTGGTTTTCT
>VYZM01019498.1:126868-166833 GCA_013398915.1 Dromas ardeola | reverse complement strand
TTTTTTTTTTTTGAAGTGGAAAGCCCTCTCTCCATCCTTTTGTCAAGCGTGTGCTTGGTTCTGGTGCGAGGCCTGGTGAGATGGGCTGTTTCTGCGCGCCAAGAATGCAACAGGCTGTCCCTGCGTGATCTCTCTGATGCTAAACTTGGAATGTTTATTTTCAAGGTGGTTCTGTGCGCCTCCCCCCCTCCCCCCCTTTAAAGTAATGGACCACTACTCTTTCTAGTGTTCTTGCAGTGTGCAGGTCTCACACAGGCACTTCTATTTCTTTTCATAAGGAAACTGAAGAGGTTGAGAGGTTTGGCCAAATGTATTTTTGTTATGCTTATTCATTGAACGAGAGGTTGTTTTTTGAGGCAGTTTTGTTTTTCCAAAGTAACCGATTTATTCTTATACAATGCTATATATCTTAACAAAGAAGCCTTGAAATGAAAAGCCTGACAGCTTTTTTTTGTTTTACAGTCACCTCTTAGCCATGACCTCATCCTTAACCTGACTCAGGATGGAATCAAACTGCTGTTTGATGCTTTCAATCAGAGACTTAAGGTAATAAAACATTGCAAAACAAAACCCTAGGAGATAGTGACACTTAACGAAGCACTATTAAGTATACATTTACATGTTTAGCTTGCCATGTATAGTGCTCTCTTGTGATAACGAACTGCATTTACTTGGTTTGGGGGTTAAATCTTGGTTTACACTTTAACATTGTACTGGGGACTGTAAGAGTGCCATGGGAGCAGGATGGTTCAGTGCGATCTCATTTGCCCATCTTGTCTCAAGATGCTCCAGAAGCTGCAAAAGGCCATTACTAAAGCTAAGCCTATGATTTGAAATCAGATCATCATTTAATGCAAACCAGACAGTGTTGTGTTTTTCCCAAGCTGTTCCTTTATTAGGGCTGACATTTTATTTTTGAAAGCAAACCTACTTCCTCCTATTCTTAGTTTTCAGTTGTTATGTTCGTACTTGTGTGGCCATGAGTTCGTGATTTCTCCCAGAAAGCCACGTTCAGGCCTGTCATGAGTGCAGGAGGCATCGGCTCACAACTTGTTCTGGATGAGCTTTTATCTCTGACCAAAGTCCTCAGCCCAGCAGTTCCACAGCTGTGCTTTCAGGTGGCCGAGTTTTGATCTGCCTCTCAAGGATGCTTTGTGTAGCTAAGATGCAAAATAAAGGGCAGGCTGGTCATTAACCTCCTGTGGCATTTATGGTCGCAAAAATCTGTTATGAGAGTGGGGTGGTTTATCCGTGCAGAATGGGCTGCCATGGGGCTGTAGAGAGATGACAACATCAGTATGAAATTTTGAAAAGCTTTCTTAACTGAAACATTTTAAATATCTGCCTGTAACTTCTTAATTACTCAGGATGGTCCTTTTGGCAGGACCAGCTGTGCCGAACAGTTGGCAGTGTGGTTCTCACCTGGTGCATAAATTACTTCCCACAGTGCTGAGGTGTTGATTGGGCTAATTGGGTGAGAGTGTATGGCTCTAACTGCTGTGCTAGTGAACACTGGCAAGCAGAAGTGTGGGGTTAAATGTGATGCTAAAAAATGGAATGCTTACCCTTTAGGTAAGTCTGGAAGATGGTGCTCATATCCATGCTTCCAAGTGTTGGAACAATGGTAACCTTGTTCTCCTTATTCATGTCTCCAATAAAACCAGCAGCAAAACATCACTCTCCAAAATGTCAGCCTAGTGCTTTATCAGAAAAATGAAAAAGAGTGAAGCAGTATGCTATTAGCTGAAAGTTGAGCTCTTTGTATCCTTTAAATGAATAGCAACCCAAATTAGTAGTTATTGGAAGTACTTATTTCTCTAGTAGCAACCTGTAGCACCATAATAGGCTTGTATTTTTATTTTTAAAGATATCTTTTATATTAACTATAAAAATAGGTATTTTGAAGAACAATTTTCAGTGCTCTCTGGGCTCTCAGGTGGAGGACAGCTGAGCACTCTTCCTGCCCCCCCCCCCCCCCGATTTCAGTTTGGAATTGCCTTATGGAAGTTATCTGTTCTTGAAGTCATTCTGTGATAATGGGATTTTCATTTTTGTCAAGATTTAGAACTTAATAAATCAGATTGTGTATGCGAATACACAATTTTCAAGACAGTATCTTGAAAATTCTCTTTGTCAGATGGGTCTTTATCAGTGTAAGCTACACCTGCTGTACAAAAATCTTTCCAAAATATATTTAATTCTTAAGGAGACTAGCTCAAAACATAATCACTTCAGGGCCATGGCTTGCTTACTGATGGTTTTTGGAATGTCGCAATGTTGGAGTGTTTTCGCTGTGCTGTAAGGAGCGTATGCCATGTCTTTTCATCTCCAGACAGTTTTTGTGGGTCTGGCTTTCTCTATTTCAACACCCAGTGTTCTAAGAACTGTGCAAGAGCTTTTCTTCTCAGCTTTCTCCACAATGTGTTTTAAAATGTGTTTTGAAGAAAAAATAGGAAAAACAAACTCTTCTGGTAAGTGTTTTTAGGTTTGTTTCAAAAAAAAAAAAAAGAAAAAAAGAAAAAAACCAATCTCTTCTGGTATGTTGTCGTTCAGTGGTCTAGTGATAACCTTTTGTTTGTTTGAACTCTGAAGAGTAAAGCTGTGTAAATGCATACAATGCTATGAAAACTTACACTCGTGAAAGTGTTCAGAAAGCTTTATAGAAGAAATTCTATGGGATCAGTTTCGAAGTGAGCAACAGGACTTGTTAAAGTGTAGTGTAGGTGTAGAATAAGTAATGCCTGTTTTAAAGATGGTATGACTCTGTTTTCAGTGTTGCTCAGCAGCAGCAAAACTGGAAAAATCAGGATGTGTGTTTTCGTTGCTTTGTGTGTTGTTTTTTAATACAGTCTTGCTATTTGGTTGTGGAAAAGAGATTGAAATACGGGCCACTGAAACAGGAAGACTTGACAGACACAAAGAAGCTGGTGCAGGAATAAAGCTATAGCAATATTCCTGAAAAGTTTCCTCCCTCTTTTCAGGGAGGAGAAGGCAGCTTGCACCTGGTCTCTACTTGCATTCAGTAGCCATAGAATTGGCAGGAGTTGTTACTGCGTTAGTTCTTGAGCTAATGTGAGAGTAGATGTGGGACCAGGTTCTGAAACGTTACTGTGAATTGTAGAAACAAGGTCTCTCGTGCAAGCCGCTGGTCTGTTATGGCTGGTTAGTAGATACCTGAACGTTTTTATGGGTCTTACTCACTAGCAATTATCAAAACAGTCAATGTGACAAAACATCAGGTCTTAATCCTTTAAACCAGCTGCCTTCTGGCTGGGTAGTAAACCCATCACTGAATAGTCCTTGGTCTTCTCAGTTGTTTGTTCTCTGCACGTAGAAAGAATTGGCGTTTGAATCCTTTTGTCAGTGTAGTTTAAAACGTAGATCCTTTTCTAGTGCCTTTCTAGCCTGTTGCAGCATTTCTTCACTATGTGTCTTTCATGACTCTTATGAGATCTTCTGACTGCCTTTTAGATTTTGCTGACTTGCACTTGTTTCTTCCTCTGCCATTAGTAAAAAGAAATGTTGATGTGAATAGATTTGAGTCCCGGGAAGAGGGCCGTGGCAAATGGGTGCTGCTGGCTGCTTTCCGGGTGTTTGTCTCGCAGGGACCTCGTTTGGGCAATGTGCTGTGCCTCAGGCACTGCTGCTGCTTCTTGTTCAACTCATCCTTTGGTCTTCCACCGCTGCAGCGTATTTCAGCAGAACTTCAGCAGAGTGCCCGATACTCTCTGGTAGTTGCTGCAAAACCAGATCTGTTTGTTTGGGGTGGTTTTCTCTATTTTTCAGAAACCTTTTTTGGGGGGGAAAGAGGATGTGCAGAGTTACTAAAAAAAATGTAAAATCATTCCTAGCTCTTCACAAAAGTAGCCTTTGTTTTTAACAAGCTGCGCAGCAAAGGAAACCTGGATGTGTCAAACTGCATTTGAATTAGAATACTGGGTAACCAGGTTCTTCCAAGAAGCATAATTCAAAGTATATTTTTTCAGAAGAAAAATTTGTTTGCTCTTCTTTATGTTGGTTCCGCCAGAATGTTCATTTGTTACTTGCTTTGTGCTGTACTTGTTGCTTATATCCTGAAATGTGTGGGCTTTCCCAGCAAAGTACTTCAGAGAACTCTTACAACTTTTTATGAGTCAACAGTGTACCATAAATGTTGGGTTTCTTGGGGTTGTTGGTTGCCTTTTTTTTTTTTTTTTAATAGTGGTTTGAGCATTGCAAGTTGGTTTATTTAGGGTTATTTCTCAGGCATCTCCCAAAACCAAGACTTCCTTCTTAGCTGGTGATATTTTTAGGCTTTCAAGCCACATTTGGTAGCGAGCTCCCTGGGGAATTCTGCTCTGTTGTCTAGCTGAAGAGTGAGTCCTTTCTAAATCTGCCAGTGATTTGTTGGAGGATTACACAAAGCAACAACAAAAAAAAGTGCTTTACCTCTTCTTTACAGCAGTTACGATGTGCTCTGCATAGTTTCCTTTTCCTGCTGACACAGGAACACATACATAGAGTGGAAGAAGCTTGTGTCTGACCATGGGTACTCACCAAGAATGATCTGGTCTAGCCTCAGGATCCAGTAATAGTCAGATAAAAGTCATATGAAACCAATCTCAGCTGCACGTATGCAGTAATGCAGCTGGCTGCTGGAGAGCAGCTCTGCGGAAAGAGACCTGGGAGTCCTGGTGGACAACAGGGTGACCATGAGCCAGCAATGGGCCCTTGTGGCCAAGAAGGCCAATGGCATCCTGGGGGGCATCAAGAAGAGTGTGGCCAGCAGGTGGAGGGGGGTCATCCTCCCCCTCTGCTCTGCCCTGGGGAGGCCACACCTGGAGTGCTGTGTCCAGTTCTGGGCTCCCCGGTTCCAGAAGGACAGGGAACTGCTGGAGAGGGGACAGCAAAGGGCTGCCAAGATGATGGGGGGACTGGAACACCTCTCTCATGAAGAAAGGCCGAGGGATTTGTGTCTCTTCAGTCTGGAATAAAGACGACTGAGGGGGCATCTTATCAAGGCTGATAAACACTTAAAGGGTGGGTGTCAGGAGGATGGGGCCAGGCTCTTTTCAGTGGTGCCCAGTGACAGGACAAGGGGTAACGGGCACAAACTTGAACATAGGAAGTTCCACCTAAACGTGAGGAGGAACTTCTTTCCTGTGAGGGTGGCAGAGCCCTGGCCCAGGCTGCCCAGAGAGGTGGTGGAGTCTCCGTCTCTGGAGACATTCCAACCCCCCCTGGACGCGTTCCTGTGCCACCTGCTGTGGGTGACCCTGCTCTGGCAGGGGGTGGGACTGGATCATCTCCAGAGGTCCCTTCCAAACCTTACCGTTCTGTGACTCTGCAATGTATTGAGAACAAAGGATCCATACCTAATATTATCTGCAGAGAGGGAAGCTCCTTGGAATATTCAGTAAGGTCTAAAATATCTAATAAATATCAGAACCAGGTATTATGGCTTGCTCTGATTCTTTGTGGGCTGCTCTTCTGATTATCTTCTGTAATGCTTGGAGAGGTTGCTAGATGGCTTTTCATGTAGTATTGAAATGGAATGCTACTACTTAGTTCTGCTGTCTTCATCTTGTCCTTTAGAAAAAGCATTGGAAAATTGAAACAGTGCAGTCAGTGCTAGGACTTACTACCCTGCGCAGGATTTCTTTAGGACAATAAGAGGGACTGAAGGAATGACCTATTGTTTGACATTCATTACAGGATTCCCTAATAGAGTAGTTCCCTATTGCTTCCCTTTGAACTTGCTTAAGAGTAATCTTTGCAGAAATCAAGATGCTGATGTATAAGCGAGAAGATGACTTCCTGCAGGTGAGTGCTGATTTACCCAGGATGCGGAGGTACTCAGCCCGTCGGTGTTCTTCAGAACTTGTTTCAGACGTGTAGTTGCCGAGTCGGTTTTTGGAGTTTCTTCTCTGCCAGTGTGATTTCTCCCGGCAGAGTTCTGTTAGGGAGGGGAGCGAGCAGCACGAGCTAGTCTTGCCTTTTGACAAGGATTTGCCTCTGTAACAATTGGCAAATGTGTGAAGTAACGTGGTAATGTTTCTCTTTCCTGTGTTTCAGGTGATTGAAGTTTATGACTTGACTAAGGTGAAGTTAAAATATTGGTAAGTGATTTAAGACCTCCCGTGATTTCTTCTTGATTACAGTGACTGTTTTCTCTCCTCTTTTTAATCCTGAATTCTCTTTTTCAATCATTATTGTTAAAAAAAAACAAAATAACTGTCAAAAAAGAATGTAGATAATTACCCGTTCTTGAACATAGCACTCAGTTAAACTGCCAGTTTACTCTTTCCTTCAGTCTTGGAGACTTCTTCCAATTTAAATACGGTATTGCCATTAGTAAACATCTGTAGGATCTGTTCAGTTTTCTTTCTAAGGCAGATTCATTTTGTTTTCTTTTTCAGTGGTGTCCACTTTAACTCTCAGGCAATTGCTCCAACCATAGAACAAATTGATCAGTCATTTGGAGCAACACATCCAGGAGGTAAGCTGAAGTATTTCTGAGGATCAGACGCACACCTAATTGACAGGCTTCTTTCTAGGAAGTCTTTCCTGTATGTCTGCCTGGAGGAATGTGTAGGCGCTTCTGTTGTCAAACGATCTGAAGTTGTGCTCCAGAATGGTCGAATTCTTACAGCTGGGGTGTCATGGAAAATGTACTGAACGTTCAGCTGTGAATTTCTTTAAGTGAAATGGTCAGGCACAGAATGGTGTGTTCGGATATCATTAATGATCTGTTTTGAACTGCGGGTACCAGAAAACTGAGCTTTGTTGTTGATGCTGTTCTTCTTACACTTTCTTATGCATGGTCAGCTCTCGAGTGTCCTTAGGGGTTAAGGGTACTATGAGCATACAGACATCGGAGCTGATCTCCATGCGGAGTCAGCCAGGACCGTTTGCTCGGGGTCCGTGCTCTGAGAATGTGGTTATACCCCTGCTAGGGCAGGATCGAGTCTGAGCCTGTGTGTGACTGCTTTGCATCTCCCTGCCTCTGCTCCCTGTTACTGGGAGCACTGGGGAGGTGTGGAGGCAGCCTACGTGCAGCACGACCGGAACCGGGGCACGTTTAATTAACCTGGCTGAGCCCACTCTGACTCTTGCACAGCTCCTTGGCTGTTCGCCAGCTCTGTAGCAGGAAAAAGACTATCTTCAAGCTCCTTGTTTACGTATGAAAACAGAGCGTGTATTTCGGGGGTTTGTTAGGTGATGAAAATAAGCCAGTGGTGAAACTTCGAAGAGGATATTTATAATTAAATTGCTGAGGAACCTTCAAGAAACAGAGCCACGAACTGGCATAACGAGAGAAGATTAACTCCATATAGGCAAGATACCCTTTTTCGAGTATCACTTTCTATTTTTAGCTTAACCCGGTCCGTTTGCAGCAGTCAGGCTGATCCCAAATAGGCTGGTGTTCTTTGTGATTGATGGCGATTGCATATCCAGTCTTTGTCCCTGCTCTGTGCAGGCCATCTCTTGCACGTTACAGAACAGGATTTATTAACTGTGGAGGGTCATGTGGCTAAAGTACTATCATCGCATAAAAGCCTGCTGTAGTTGATGAATATCAGATTGAGATAAATGAAGCTTGGAGGATTTCTAGCCATAATGCTCCAAGGACCAGAATCAGCCTTTTTAAATTTCACTTTGGTCATGATCTTAACATTTCCTCTTAGGCAGAAACTCTGAGAACTACAGTTAGCTGTTATGGAAATAGTATGTACGAGACTGTTTATAATTTAACTTGTTCTGGGACAACGGTTTGCCAATATTTGCAAAATTGGAATATTATGAACCATGAAAATAAATATCCAGCTATAAGCGTCGCTTATGATACCAATAGCGTGGTTTATTACTGCATAAAATTGTATGCGAGCACTTAAAAGCATAACTCGGCACCATGTGTCCTCGTG
The DNA here is from genome assembly GCA_013398915.1 of Dromas ardeola. Taxonomy (NCBI): domain Eukaryota; kingdom Metazoa; phylum Chordata; class Aves; order Charadriiformes; family Dromadidae; genus Dromas; species Dromas ardeola. The sequence goes on along the minus strand of VYZM01019498.1, from coordinate 158,929 downwards.
CTGAATTTGCCAGATATTGTGTGCCTGTCGTGTTCAATTAAGGAAACTTGCACACTTGCTTCATCTGATGATAGTTTTTCATAACATCTCTTCATCCAGTGACGTGTAGATACGAAAATGTAGTTATTAAAATGTTGGCCTATATTACAATTTCACTAGTGCATTTGCTGATTCGGTTTCCTCACTGGAAATTCAGTATCTTCTGTTAACATCCGACTTAGCAGGAGTAAATTCTCTGTATTAGTTGCCTGTCATAAGCAGTTTGAACAGTTTGTATCATGCAATGCAAGTTTTTGATAATTCTTTTTTTTCTTTGTGTTTTCTGAGACAGAAAAGGTAAAAAACCACCATAGTTTTTCAGCATGTGGGAGGGAAGATGATGGTGTTTTCATGTCCCACAAATATTTGAGTTGGGGTGGGGAGAGAGAAGCTTTCCTCTTAACGTGACCAAAGTACCAAATGCCAGTTCTCATGAATGAAGATATGACATAACCATCCCTCTTCTTCTTGTACCAATGCTCCTCCAAAACCCCAATGCAAGTCCTTTAAGTTTAGAAAAATTTTGTTGTTTATCTCTGTGTTAACCGCCGCTAGAGTTTCAAACAAAATGTTGTCTTTCACTTAAAACCAGGGTGGTTGCAGCCAGACCTTTCCTGCAACAGGATACAGTGATAGTTTCAGAACGTATTTCAAAAGGTTAGCAATGGTTTTGTGTTGAAACCGACCTTCACTGAGCAGGTTTGGTTTTGCCAAATCAGTGGTTTTTAAAAAAGAAGAGTCATCGGGAAAGCTGCAAGCAGCTTCTTTACTTTTTGGCTAATGTTCGTTTGAAACTTCGTAGTATCTTTGTCATGGGGCTGGCTGAAATATGACCACTTTGGAGGTCGATAGCTTCATCCAAGCCAAGATTTCATCCCGCGTTTCCATGATTCTCTGACCTGACCTCCTGCTGGGGAGCGCTTGCTCCTGCCAGTGGGGCTGTTGAAATCACATCCTGTTCCACGTCCTCGTGGATGCGGCTGTTTGCTGAAGTGCCGTTCAGCACGGATAAGGGCTGTGGGGTTGAACTGAAGCCAGAAGGTAGAAGGAAAGAGCCATCCTTCCCTCTTGCCACAGTGGCCTGGCAAGGATGGGAGGATCATGTCTTCTAGCTCTGTAGCTCTCGGAGACTTCAGAGGTTGCCCAAGCTCCCCTGGGGTGCCAGGAATGCTTGATACCAGGAAGACTTGACTTCTGGATCTGCTTTTGTAAGGACTGTGTCCATTGTGCAGGCTTGCTGGTGGCGGTGGCTTTGTCCTCTCCTCCTCTACAGAAATGTCTTCCAGCTGGTCACGCTCCGCTGCTCTCCTGGAAGGCAGGCGCTCTCCCCTTCCTTCACCTGGAGGCTTTTTGCTTCTGTCAGCAATTTTTAATGGAATTATTCTACAGGGTACCCATGTCGTTAATAAATTAAAATAAAGGCTTACCTTGTTCGGTCACATGGTTGTGACACATAGTCTTGAGGGAGACATGGGAGAACTTCCGAAGGATAAAAACATTCCTTGCCCTTTAAGCCTAAACATCAACAAACATTGCAGGGGATGGGAACTGATGCGATTTATATAATCAGATATCACACTTGGCATGACTAGGGGAAAAACACTTCTCCAGCTGGCTGTGGGCTTTGGAAAAGATGCATCATAATTTATCACATGAGAGAGATTTGTGTAATTTTCCTCCAGATCAAAACATTTCCCTCTCCCCACACGTTTTCCTTTGAGTGACAAGCGGGGAAAATGCCCTTAACCAGCACATTCTACAGAAAAGGCAAATGATGACTTTTGAAAACTTAATGCTTATTGCTCAACTATTATTTTTCTATCCTGGGCGGTCTGGTGTTGTCCAGATATCTTGTGACATGTCTTTCAAGTTGCACATTTGAAAGGCATTTTGTGTGTGTGGGGAAATAATAATATATATAATTAGGCATTTTCTCGCTATGCCATGTCATCTTAAATATAAAATGGTAAGAAAAAAAAGAGAAAATGAGCCAATTTCCTTAGGTAAAGTGGAATAAAGCAGTTTGGTTTTTGCCTGTGCTGTTTTCAGACTGGTTTGCAAATGAACTAGCTTCTGTGTGTTACAGGAACACTATGTTCCCCCAGCGGCTACTGGGCACAGGTTGACATTTGGTAGCATCAGTCCCCAAACTGTTCCCAAGCTCCCAGTCTCCTGGGATTGTGTTTAAGCTTTCCACAATCTCACAAAAGAGTATGTCTTGTTAGAGTAAGTACTAGGGTGACTTTTATTGCCATTTATAGTTTATGATGTGCAATTTATTGCGATAAATCAGGACATCTCGTGGCGTGATGACAGCTGGAAATCTCTGCGTGTCCTAATTTATTACTGCTCTCTCTAAAAGCTGACCGAATGGTTTGGTGTTCCTGGTGGCACTATTTTAGTTCTCATTGTAAATGCTTAGGACCTGCGCGACTGAAGCATTTCCTCCTCGTGCCACGTTACTCCGGCTTTGCGAGCTGGAGCTCCCCTTGCTCGGGAAGGAGAGGTGGAAGCGGCAGGGAGGTACCTGTGAGCCCCGGCTCGGGAATGTGCATCCCGCTGGTGTGAAATGCGGAATTTGTCAGCGTTTTGGGCACGTCTGTCTAAAGGAGTTACGGGTTGATACTGGACAAGTGTTTCACATAACAATGAACAGAATTGTTTTGTACTAATAGTAGCCGTTTAAACTACTTTAAGCATATTAAGGTGTAATTGATTGTGACATATTGTATCATTAAGGATAGGTTAGTGCCTGCAGGCTTACTTAGGCAATTCTTATTTTAATGAATCTAAGGTTTCTCTTATTGCTGTGTTTCTACTGCAACAAATTAAAAGGAAAACTATTACTGTCCTGTGTAATCGTGTTCCTCCCGCATCTTGAGATGTAGTAAATCCATTGAGGTGATGGAAGTGCTGTTAGATTTGAACTGAAGGATTCTTAGTTTATTCCAGTAACTCTGTTCTCTTTCTTTTCCCTTTTAGTGTATAATTCCGCTGAGCAACTCTTTCACCTCAATTTCAGAGGACTGTCGTTTTCTTTTCAGTTAGACTCCTGGACTGAAACTCCGAAGTACGAGGTCAGCCATCGTTCTTACTTAATGGATAGTCTTTTTTGCCTCTATGGTACTTGCAAAATATCACCTACAGCATGTCTCGCCTGCAAGCAGAAGAAACCAGTAATTTGGAAGGAATTGAACTCCTCTGTTATGCTCTTATTCATGCTATGTAATCATTTAGAAGTTAAAAACTTTCTTCTTTTTAGTAGAGGCATATGCTTAGAGGTTTTGCTTGCATCATGAACTGGGACTAACAGTTCTGCTGTTGAAAGGAATCCTCTAAAAATATGAGCACTGTCTATGCAAATACGTAAATGTTAAGCAATCTGCAGGAAGGCTGTTCTTTTATCAGATATTTTTGAATCTCATCAAAGTGATTGCGCAACTAAACTAGGATAGAGTTCATAAAATATGTTTTCATCTTAAGTGTCGTTCAGTATGAGTGCTTTTAGAAAGCCGGATGAACGTGCTTTATTTGTAATGCCTGTCTGCGTATTCATCAAATGTTCGGGTGAGTTACTGAATAATTGAACATATTACCGTGTTCTCTGAAGTCTTTGGAAATCATTGTCTATCATGGAAACAAGATCAGGTCTTCCTTCTGCAATTCCCACCTATACTAACAAAAATGTACGTATATCTTGTTTTGTGAGAGGATGGAAATGCTCTCAGTTGTATTATCTAGGCTTACCAGTGAGAAAGAATGTGTGCTGTGTGGTATTAAAATAAAGAAGAGCATCTAAAGAGCCAAAACAAAGAGGGAGAGATCAACCACCATGTTTTTATGTCACAACCTAGTACCTCAGTAGTTCTGTGTTGACATGTGAGAGAACAGGGGGTAACCAGGGGAAGTTACTATTTAGCAGTAGCGAAGGTCAGTTGGGTTTCGGAAATATTGGAAGGTAAATAGAAACCTAGTAAGCCAAACAGAAGGAACGGCCCAACAAAGAGTACTTGCTTTTCATGCAAGAGTTCCAAGGGCGTTTATGAATTAAATGGCCGAGCTGCTAAGTCAGTCAATTGTTATTCTGAAGATTTGAAAAGATGTTAAATAAAATTGCTAGAATTAATGTTAGCCGTTGCATCTGTGTGTCTTGCTTTGGTACGTGGTTCAGTTAACTAAGAGAACAACTAGGGATAGTTAGAGAAAGCTTGGTTCAAATACTCTTTGAGAGGGACATCGTGTGATGATTCACTTCTTTGTAGCTGCCAGAACAGCGAAGGAACACTGCAGAAAATAATTTCGCATTTTCAAAGTCTTTCATTCAGTTGTTCAAATTATGTTAGTAAAATGTTGGTTGCACAGAATAAAAATGAAATTTCCCCAGGATTAGGAATAGGTAGAAATAGTTAGGATAGTTTAGAAAGCAGAGTAGTAGGAAACAGTCCAGAGGAAAGACGACTGTTTGTGGAGTCTTCCAGGGAGGAGCGTTAGGATAAGGCTGAATGAAGAGTGAAATGAAATTTGAAGATGTCAAAATCTTTTGAGCTCAGAGAGGATCATACAGGAATGCTAAATGAGTGAGCAAAGCAGTGTAATCTCTGCTTATAGAAATGAGAAAACTCGGAAGAAAACTTTGGGTTTTTTATATGGGTAGAAGATTTGGTCTTGGTAGAAGATTATATGGGAGAAGATTTCTCTGTTGCTAATGCATTAGTATGTTAAAAAGGAATCTAAAGTCTGACAACGTTAGAAAGCTGTGTTTTCAGGTTGTCACGTTCTGGGCAAATTCAGAAAGAGGACGGAAATCAAGGCATCTCTAAGTTTGTTAGGAATTGGCCATTTGCTTCTGAATTCCTACAGCAGTGAAGGTTATTGCCCTGGGTTGTTTTGGTTTTTTTTTAATAAGAATAACATTTTTGTGTTTACCTTAATTGGTGTCCTGCTACCGTAGACCAGGATAATGGTTTTCGTATCATGCATCTTGGTTTTGTTGCCTGCTTGTGATAAAGCTAAGTCTTTTCTGTCCGGTGCCAGCAAAGTATGTTGATAGCATTGAAGAAAGGTCTTGTCATCTTCAAAGTTGAAGGAAATATGCTCTTACTGCAATGAAAGAATGAAGATGACTTCCTTAGCACACTTTCTATTTGAAGAGAACGCTCAAAATTCCTGTCAAAAGAATACGTGTCAGAATGTGATGATAAGGAGAGCAGAAAATCTATTGAGTGAATGCGTCTGTTAATCAGATAAAGGCATCTTACAAACCAGCAAAAATGTTAAAAGGCTGAAATTAATGCAGTGGGAGAGAAAAAAAGAATTTCTACCTTTTAGATAGCTGATTTCTTAGAACTTCAGTCTAGCATATCAGCACAGATACTTTTATGTTGCTAGTTGCCGGCGATCGGACCAAGAGAACCTGAATTCTCCGTATGTTCATGGCTAATTGTCAGACTAGTGCCATCTCCTGGTGGATAGACATGGCGAGCACTTCGCCCCAGCTTGGGAATCCGGGAGTGGCGGGATGTAAAGCAGCACATCTAGAAGGGGTGGTTGGTGGTGGTGTTTGGTTTTTTTGCCCTCCCCCATGTCTTTGGCTAGAGACTTATCTGAATTGGTACGCATATATTATATTTCTAATGCAATTTTTACTGTGACCTGAAGTTTCTACTGTGTCGTGTAACAAGAATGACTTTGTACATCCACAGCCTAACTTTGCCCATGGCCTAGCCTCTCTGCAAATTCCACATGGTGCGACTGTGAAACGTATGTACATCTACAACGGAAACAGTCTGCAGGATACCAAGTACGTACATGCTGGTTTGATCATTTAAAATATACTTTTTCCAACTCATTTGTTTAGGGCTTTGCGAACGCTAAATGTAATCTTATATGCACAGTTTTTTAGTTCGGTTTGGGTCTCTTATGAATTTGGTAGTGTGCGGAATGCCTTTAGGTACCAGCCTCTCAAATTTCCGTGGGTGTTGTCCTCAGACCTTAGGACCAAGTGTTGGTTTGATGGATGTTGCTATCAAGTCAGCTTGGCCCAGCTGCAGCAGGCTAATTCAACTGACCTGAAAAGGAATTAATTAGGTAAAGGAGGAAAGGTAGGGAATCTAGTAAGAGATGCAGTTAGGCTAGTCTTACGCCAGATCTCGTTTGCATGCTAAGGACCTGTCCCACGGCAAACCAAACTTGGTGTAGGCAGTCGGTCATTTTGTACGGTATTGGTACTATGTATGTCACGGCAACTAAGGGTCTTAAACTCTCTCACTCTACAAAAGTAATAAAATACGTATTTTCAGGCTTAAGCCCTATGCATAACCTAACATATATTCAATATATTTGCCTTTACCTGACCGAACTCACTATTCGGAGGAAACTAATCTTCATGCCCTAATACTAATGGAAGAATTTTATTTTAATATGGTTAATGTTTTTTTGTGGTGTTGTGTTCTGTCATGTTTTAAACAGTAATTTATTGTACAGCATCTGATGTCTTGCTCTTTCTAAAAGCGTTGTTCCTGACATTCCTTTACTAAGAAAAATTGAAAAGACTTCTGTAAATTCTTCCATCCAGCTATAAATACCCAAACTGATGAGGTGGTAGTTTTTGCAGAGACAATTGTGTTTTAATGCTTGGAGATGATTAACACATCTGCAGATCGCTGCTCGGAAGGGAGGGAACCATGTTTATGCAGACATTGCCTCCTAATTAGAAATAAAGGCACTTCAGAAAAACGTTGCTGTCTGTGACGTGGTGGGCTTTAGTGAGAGCACTAATTGTCGCATGGGGCTCTGGGGGGGTGTGAGAGCTCAAAGCCTGAATTCTAGCTGAAGTCACTTACACAGAGAAGAAATTCACATAAGAAAAGTGCATTTTATAGAGCATGTACAAACTAACACACAGGGAAGCAGCCCTTCCATTGAAAACGTCTTTCTTGGGGCTGTTAACAATTTTATCAAAAAATGTTGTAATTGAATTAAAATGAGAAGCGTCCCAGGAAAGCAGCACCACCATTTGCGGTGCACCGGCACGAGCTGAGTTCATGTTCTGGGCTGTGGTACCTTCCCGAGGGCAGTGTGAGCATCCCTGCGAAGGCTTTTCTGCTGCCTTTGGGTGATACGCCTAGTGCAAGGAGTGGGTGTCTGTAAAAAAACATCCAACTTTAACTTTCCCAAGACAAGTCTGAAGTTGCATCCTCATAGGGGGTATCCAGAGGATAGATAGCAAGTTTCAAAGACTCCAGAAATTACAGAAACTGTGTTTGTTTCATTAGTAGTGAAGGTCCTGCGTTTGAGGGCTGCCTGGTTGTTCCTCTTCCTTTTTCCCCGGACTTTCTGATCCTTGTGTTTAGTATAACTTTTAATTTTCAGTCTGAGTTAAATGCAGGTTTGCCAAAATTAAAGTGTGCTGTTCCACTGAACCAGTACCAGCTTGTTAATGGAAAATTTGGGATTTTTTAAGCAAATCCTATACAGGTTTTTTGTGTGATTGCTTGCAGGGCTCCTTTGATGCCCCTCAGCTGTTTCCTTGGTAACGTGTATGCTGAGAACGTTGATGTTCTGAGAGATGGAACTGGACCCTCAGGTTTACGGCTTCGCCTACTCACCGCAGGTATTAGTGACACTCAGAACATTGAACTGGTTGCTTTCCTCAGGAAAAGAGGGATAAACCTGTACAAATTAAGCATGGGTTATTTGTGGTGATGTTACAGGTGATTTCAAAGGGTTTTCCGTATCTTATTTTGAACTATTGGAAACAAAACCCCATAAAACCCCTGTGAAGGTGAGTCTGGCTGCTGCGGCGTTTCCCTGGCCCTGGAGAAACCACGGGGGGCTGTAGCCCTGTCTTCTGTGGTTCCAAGTCCTGAGAGTCTGCTTTCAGAAACGGAATTTGTCTCCAGGTGCATGTGTAGAATAGAACAAATACCAGTACATCATGGGGGAAAAGCCACAAGAAATCAAGAAACTTTATGTACATGTTTCCAGTGAGCTGTATAATGCTGATGTTTTTGTGATTAATTCTGGAAAGCTTTTAAAAATGCCAGCAAGAGACTACATCAATGCCGCAGCCTTAGACTGCACTTTAAATTCCGTTCCGTTTTCCTTTGCTGTAAGAGGCAGCAGTGAAAGCGATGGAGGCTGATGAGGATGTTCTCCTTGTGTGTGCTTTCGGAGACGGGGGCTTAGAAATTAGGGAAAGATATAATGACTGCAGAAGAGCCTTGTTCAGTCGCCACAACTTGAGACTTCACAATATTTTTTTTAAGACAAAATACGGAGATGTTTTTAACAATTTTCATTAGGAGGCTCGCCTTTTGACCTCTCCTGGTTACTACCTGTGTGTATATTGAGGAAATGCTTGGAGTACGTTCCTAATATGCAGAAGTTGAAAAAAGTTGAAAATTTAAGATGAAGGAAAAAAAATAATGAATAAAAGTGGAGCAGATGTTTTCAAGCTACTTTGCTTCTCTCTTTACAGAGGAAGATAATGGAGAGCTGCCTAAGATAGGGAATGTATATCCTCGTGTGCTAGGGAAGGAGTTAGCTGTAACATCTTAATAATAGAAATGATTTTGAGAAATTGGACACTTCTAAGGTAGAGTGTCAAGTTTAGTTAAAAATATATATGTGCAGCTTAAAGGAAATGTTGTCAATGAATAAAATATACCACTAATGTTCAGACTAAAACTTGCAGAGAGGCAATCTGGACGTGTGCTGTTCTTGTCTTGCTCAAGTTTGCAGAAGCTCCTTTGTAGAACATATTACACACCCGTTCCAGCACAAATTTCTCTGCAAAATGCATTAACGTGAAGTAACCCTTGCTTAAGAAATCAAGGGTGACTCAATCAGATTTTTCTGAGATATTTTGTTGGGTAACTGGCTACATAAATAAAGTATAGTGACAAAAGCTAAGTGTGTGTTTAGAGCACATCCCGTATTTTGCGGTAATTGCTGCACAGGTGTATGTGCAAGATGCTGTGTTCCTGAAGGCAAATGGGGGCGCACACCGGAAGATCTTTCCGTTTCTTCGCATCTAGTAACATATGTCAGCCATTCATCTATGCGAGAGCTAATCAGTAAGATCCACTTTTAACGTTGTTTGTGCAGGAACTGATTCGCTATTGATTTAACGAGCTCTGGGAATCTTGAGTAAAGAACGTGTGTTTTCTCATAGTCAAATGTGGATGAGGAATTTCGCTTCACAGGCTGTACTTTTTTAGCTGGGGATACATCTCTAGTTGCTAAAGCAGAATGTTTTAAGGATAGAAATAAGTAATTCCTGGTGCTTCTACTAACCAGCTGACGAGACTGAGACTAGGAAAGCAAGTGACGTTGCGGTGAAGGCAGCGTTGCTGAAGTTGGAGGTGAAGATGGGGCTCTGCAACAGTCAGCGCATACGTCACCTTGATAAGAAATGTTTTAAACTGTTGCATAATAAAGGGTTAAACTTATTTTGGCACTGTTCTCTAAAGAATGCAGCTGGCTTGTGATAAACAGAGGAACGCTAAGCTCTTGGTGTTGATTTGCTGATGAATTTTGGGTTGTTTTCCATTCCTCAGGCTGTGGCCCGGGTGTTTTAGCCGATGCCAAGATGCGGGTATTTGAGCGATGTGTGTACTTTGGTGATTCGTGCCAGGATGTGCTGAGCACCCTGGGGTCTCCACACAAAGTCTTCTACAAGTCCGAAGATAAGGTGAGGGAATTCGTTTGGGCGCAGGAGCTCGTCTCTGTTCAGCGCGCTCTCGGTTTTATCACAGGGCCTGCGTTTTGCAAGGCCGGTGAAGTTGAACTTCCACGTAGCACAAATTGAGCGCTTCATTTGACATACGGTAAACCAGGATGAACCGTTATAGAATTTGATTTTTAGAAAGCTTCTTTTAAGCTAAACTGATGCAAATCTGTTTAAATTAAAAAAAGGAAAAGCATCATTTTGACCGGTTTAAAAATTGATAAAAAATGGGAGTGCTTTTGAATCCAAATGACCTTTAGCAAGTGTGTACTACCTATTTTATATTTATATTTTATGTAAAATAACTGGCATATACTTTGATCCTTTCCTGTTGTTTTTGCGTAGCAGCATGAGTAAACCTTTTACTTCAGATTTTAGAAATTTACTTCAGAATTAAAGAAAAAAGCCGATGTAGCCTTTTGCGGCTGCAAGCAGCTGACGGTCCTGTCATGAAGCACCATTATATTGCACATTTGAACAAGGGCTTCAAGTGACACTATGGCAATTTGTTTGAATGTAGTGATGTTTTAAATAGCAGTCGTCTTTGTTATTAATGTGTCTTGCAGATGAAAATCCATTCGCCCTCGCCCCATAAGCAGGTCCCATCAAAGTGCAATGACTACTTCTTCAACTATTTCACGCTTGGAGTGGTGAGTGGGAAGCTTCCGTAAGCAAATTCATGGGAAGTTTTGATTTAATTACACAGCAATCCTTTCCGAAGGCCAAAGGCTGTGGGAAGTGAGACTGCAAAACTCTCCATTGCTGCCTTAGGAATCTCTGAATGTGAAAAACACCACTGACTTTTCTCTAACACTTGCAAATTCAATCTGCAACGTTTTAGCATCTCTACCGCTCTTGCGTTCTCTTAGGTTTTCTCCCTCTGCCGTGCCTGATGCATAGATACACTAGGTCTTGTTTCCAAAATCTGCGCTCCTGTCCCGCAGAAGGGAGATTGGTGTGCCGTAACACCAGTTGTGAACCTTTGCTGAGCTGTGGGATGTAGTTCAACCTTCACGTCCCTCCTTACGGCTCTTTTGCTTTAATCCACGTTACTGTGAATAATACGCAGGAAAACAAGACCTCCTGAGAAAACTTGCCATCGCTCGTAAATGAAATGCTGTTGTGATTGGGTGCTGAGGAAAACGTGCCTTTATTTGAATTCACAAATAGGCTTATTTTCAAATACTACTTTTCCAGTTCAAGTGCTACATTCCAGTGAGATAAATACGTATCACTGTATACAGGTACTATTGTAACTAATCTCAGGTTGGTTTGGGGAAAGCCACCTTCCTTTATCCAGATTGCTTCATGTCTGTCTGTTGGTTTTATTCAATAGGATATTCTCTTTGATGCAAACACTCACAAGGTGAAGAAATTTGTCCTGCATACGAATTACCCCGGTCATTACAACTTTAACATGTGAGTGTAAAGAGCTTGTCTTCTGAAAAGTATTTTAAAACATCTGAAAAGGAAATCTTATGTTCCCTTCGTAGAATTCAAGTAGTTTTTCCTAAGTGTCTTCGGTGTATCTGGTAGCCCGTGGAGGTTTCAGCCACCACTATTAGCACTTTTTATTATTATTATTATTTTCTTTTTACCTTTAAATGCCTTTATATTGTCAAGTATGTCTTAAAGCAGTAAATGAGGTAAGGTAGTTCTTGGTTCAGCTATAGTGTGCAAACCCTCTTGCTAGAGGCAAATTTTGTGTTAGCAAGAGTGTCCATTTCCTGGTAGGTAGGCTGCTGGCTTTTGCTTGATGTTATTTCAGGTAGTGATTAAAAAAAAAAAAATTCCCTCATGCTTCTGAACGTGTTTTCAATACTTCTTAAATGTAAACTCTTGAGGAGAGGAATATGAGTTAAGGAGCAAGTGATTGGATGGCTGATTAAAGCGAACGTGTTTTTAGGCAGCTGGAGTTAGTGATGGGGAGATCTGTAGTACTGTTTCTAAGCTGAGTATTTCTCCATCCACTCTGTGTAACAGCAGAGTAATTTGTGCTGAAGGACCTTTTGTGCCCTTTAGAAAGTTATTTTAAGACATTGCCAGGGTGCTGCCTCTTTTGAAGCAGAAAACAGAAATGAGAACTCTTTCCTTCTTAATCTGTTAGCATTGAGACTCTCAATTTATTATTCATGTGACTTTTTGTAAACTGGTTATTAAGAGCTCTAAGTGTGTGCTGTGCGGTTTATTTTGGGTCGTCTGTTTTCTAATAGCTTTACGATTTGCACTTTCTAGTTACCATCGCTGTGAATTCAAGATTCCACTAGTCATTAAGCGAGGTGAGTAGTTCGTCTGTTGTGCTGCTTCAGGGGGCATCTCCCACAAAATGCTCCCAGGGGAGATACGGTCAGTTTTCAGCTCTTAACGCACCCTTCGTTACCAGAGGAGGCAGACAGTGAATGTCATTGAGACAGAGGAGAAAGTTTGGGTTTAGGTTTCTAGTTTTTAAGTGAAAACGATACTTCAGGACGCATACATCGGTTTTCAGGCTTTACTTGCACTGCCTTGTTTACTTACTTGGATCATACGAATATTTAGCTGCAGCAACCCTAATTTTCTGTAATGCTGCCGCTCTGCTAAAATCAATTACCTTGTACCTGGAGGCTCAAAATCTGTAAGGCAGTGTTAGTCTGAGCTGGTCTCTCCAATCCACTGTGGTGCTTTAAGTGTTGAACTTGCTCTTGAAAGGCTTATTTGTGATATTTAATATAAACTGATTTAGCTGGAAATGAGAACAAACATCTGGAATGTGTTTAACTGTGCTGTAGACAAAGCATATCTGTTCTTTTCACTTAAAAATCTCCACTTGAAAACACACAGACACACAGACACACAGACACACAGACACACAGACACACAGACACACAGACACACAGACACACAGACACACAGACACACAGACACACAGACACAAAAAAATCAGTACTGCTGAATTATACAAGATATTTAGATGTGCCCAGCTCTGTGCATGTAAATAATCTCGACAAAGCATGTGGAACCTTGTTTGACTGAAGGTCGATCGTAGTGATCAAGGTAGACTACTTTAGTTTAAGAATTAACAGGTGTGTGTACTAGGAACGTGTGTGGTAACATCCAGGGAATACTGGATGCTGGCTAGGTTTTGGCCAGGGATGTTTTCTTGATTTTGATCGGTTTTCCCTGAGAGCACTTAACCTGTGTACAGTGCAATTCTTCTGTGGCTGTCACAGCAGTTTGAGCATGGAGAGGAACAAAAATCTGGAAAAACAATGTATGTGTATGCAAGCTTATATGACAGCTGATTTTTACTTCAGCCAAGAGAATAAGTGTGAAAATTCTGTCCACTTTTTAAATTCTTTTCCCTTGGGTTATTGTGCAATACTTCAAAGGCGTTCGTTTCTGATTATTTTTATTCACCTCAAGTAGTACCGTGAATCTCTTCTGAATATGTCTGGGTTTGGTTGTTGTTTTTTCTATTTTAATCTGATCTTTCTAGGCTCTAGCTTATGTTCAGGACACATAACAAATTCTAAACAAATGTTGTAAAATCTATGAAGAACCCACGTTTTAACATCCGGTGGCAGTACTTGATGCCTCTTTTTTAATTCCCTTCTGTAGTTCAACTGCAGACAATAAATTGACAGCCAGAGTTCAAGGTGCACAGACACCGAGCTCTTTCAATGTAGAGAGACCATGTTTATTTAGCAGGTGGAAAATACAGAGGAGCTTTCAATGAAATCAAAGACCATTTGCCGTGTTTGACTTGTTTAGTGTCTAGCTCTGTTCCCAGTGCTTCAGGAAGGTGCTTTCAGTATTCAGAAGTCCCTAAATGTAGGTATGAAACAGTGCTTGAAACCACCAGCAAACAATTTATTTTTAAGGCTGTAAGCATAAATGCAGTGTCGTCCTCACCTGCAGCCTTTTCGTTATTTAATACATATAAGGCTGAGGTTTTTTTCCTCTTTCCACACGGATGATACTGGGGACTGTAATTCCCAATCTCTCTGCTGTCTTTGTTTTTGAAGAAGTGGCGGTTTAGGTGATTTCAGCCCTGCCGGCTCCTGAGTCTTAAGCTGTGGGTTTAGGCAGCGTCCTTTCCAAGTGCGGGGGAGCGCTTGGACCTGGGGAGTGGCACGTTGTGCTGCCTTCGTGAGGCGTCTTAACCTACTGCAAAGAAATGTCGTTCCTTTCACGCTGATGTCCTTACATGTAAGGTTACAGCTTAAATATATATAGTGTTAGAACTTGCTGTGAATAGGCAGACTTATTTAATCGCCTTAACTGGCATTTAATCAATGTTGCCAATTCTGGTTGCTGGTAAATGCTGGTAAATTAATATGTGAAGTGATCTAATGCTTGTATGTCTCCTTCTCTCTGAACTAACTTCCCAAAATAAAGGATTATACAGGAGGCTGTTCAAGCATAAGCTGAACTTTTCTGTTTTTCTTTCACAGATAGTGCTGATTCACAGACTGAAACATGTACAACATACAGCAAGGTAAGGAAGGCTGCGCAGAACTGAATGTTTTCCTTCTTTTCTTAAACCATCTAAATGATGTCTGCTGAGCTTGCAATAAGCTTTGAAGAAATAATAGCAGTTGTATCGTGTCGCGTTAAAATAAAAAGGTTGAAGGCCAACAGTTAAAGTATGTTTTGTGGTTTAAACATTTAAGGATTAAATTGTCTCCCGGCGTGCCAAATGAAGACTTTCCTTAGTGAATTTTGAGTCCCATACTGGGAAGAAAAAAATTTGGGTCAGCAACCTGGAAGCTGCCCTTCTCTGCTTTTTGATTTGAATTACTCGCATCCGTTGTTGCTTTGATTCATTTCAGTCTTGTGTGTGAAACTGCAGCTTCTTTCAAAGTCTGCTTAGAGTCTGAAAACTGCTGGATATTCCCAATCATTATATAGTGCAGCTTTCCTCCTCTTTTCCAAACTTGCCGCTTAAACCAAGGAAAGGCTTTTGGGGGAGGTAGCAGAGGTGCTATTTTCCCCTCTGCAGAGGTGTGTAAGAGGATGTTTTGCTGAGGTTTCCCACAGCTGCTTTGTCCTGAGACATCCCTGAAATGCTACAAGACTTTCCAGTTACATTTTACCCATAAGACCCACGGGAATTTTTTTATATTGATAATTCTAATTCAAAGCTATTTTGCAACAAAAATGAGAATAAACCCCGAGAGGATTTCCTAGCCCTAGTGTAATGGAGAGTTTCCATTACTGAGTATGGCTTTGGTCACAAAATGCTTCTGTAAATACAACCTCTGTGGTATTTGGCAAACGAGCATGTCACAAACCAAAATGTACACAACTGTCTGGGTACAAAGAAGAGTTTTTGCCTTGTTTTAACACAAAGCCTTTGCTATATTTACAGTGGGACAGTATTCAGGATCTTCTGGGGCACCCTGTAGAAAAGCCAGTGGTACTTCACAGGTAAAAACCTCTCTTAAATTTTGCTTGGCAGGGATTGAGCTGGTAACAGAGGATGAGCTTAGGCAGAAGAATGGTGTTTATCACACTAGTTACTTTTAGGCTGCTTTGCTGCTATAGCTTCAGACTTTTTGGGCGCTAGCAAGACTGGATAGCTGCTCTCCGACGAAGTAGACCGACATGCAGAATGAAAGCTTAGAAAACTTTGCAATGAAATTTCCCAAATTCCCTGAACTGTAAAATCCAGAGAAGAGCGAAGCAGCATGTAAAGAAGTCTCTCTCTTCGTGTAATACGTAGAGTTTTTATACTGGTCGCGTGCATTTCGGCGACATGACATCATACAGCACAGTGGGTAGTATATATGAGAGTCTGTCTGAAGAAGCTTTGCGTTTACAAACATACGTGGTGGTTCTACAGTTCTCCTAGGCTGACGGAAGAGAGAATAGTCCTTACATTTGCTGTGTTTCCACAGAGATTGAGCTGGGGTTGGGTTAAATAAGCATGAGCTGGTTTTGCCGTGCTACCGTTCTATGATATGATACGAAACCATGATTTATCTCGGGATAAGTGTAAGACGTGGGGGGTACTGTGAAAATACCGCACCAATTTCAGATACACCCAACAAGGTATTTTCATCAGGCTTTCATATGATTTTGACTTGGATTATTTTTTTTTTTCCCCCCACTAAATCATTGTGCCCTTTGCTCCGCTTTACTCCTGTTTTATTCCAATGAGATCGTTAGAACAGCAGCCATGTAAAGGAAAGCTGGGGTGAAATAGTGATTACATAGAGCCCTTCTATTTTTCATCTGTGTTGTAGAGAGTAGTTCAACCAGAGTTTGCTTTACTGAGCACATCTCAAATGTCTCAGATACGCAATTTGATTAACTGATGACTTACAAGAAAGGCCAAAAGGTAAATATTTTCTAGGGTTGGTTTTTTTTTGGCTGTAATCTAAAATCCATTGCAGTTAGCAGGAGTCTGCTACTGTCTGAAGGACAAGTGATACATTAATCTTGAAAAACACTGTTTAGTAAACATTTGGATTATTCTGTTTCAGCATCTTGCAGGGTAATTTTCTAACATGATAAAACCAGCGACCACATACAGTAAATACATTGGTGAAGGCTGAGAAACAAAGTAGACTGAAGAGCAGGGAAGGGATCTTGCACAAAAATAACTTGTAATAAATTACATGGTGCTTCTCTCTTCCTATGTATCTGCTTGTTTTCAGAATTCTTCCTGTTCAAGTTCAGTGAAAGCGAGTTTCCCTGTAGAGGTCGTTAGTAACTTTGTGATTACTTTCTCCCTGAGTTAATGACGGCTCTGTGGCGCTTAGCAGCGGTATCCTCTGGCTCGCTTGGAGTTTAGCAGTGGCATTGCATAACATAGATTTATTTGATGAAAGCCATGATAAAGATGCCATAAATTACCTTGTATTACTGAGTGGTTATTCTTCCCTAAGAAGTTCCTGGTCCTCACACATCCGTTTTTTGTTTTTGTTTTTGTTTTCCTCTTTTCTGTTCAGGTCGTCATCTCCGAACAACACTAACCCATTTGGGTCAACCTTTTGCTTTGGACTGCAGCGAATGATCTTTGAGGTTAGGAGAAAAACTTTCATATTGTGTGGGCAAGCGAAGATGAAGAGGTCGCTGTTATTACGGCTGGCTGCTTACTTCCCATTTCAATAAAAGCCAGGGCTTGGGAGTGGCTGTATTTTTAAAGCTTACTGGCAGAAACGGGCAACTTTCCAGCCTCTTCTCTGAGGTTGTACATTTGCATGTTAAAGCTGGCACTTCGAGTTTGTCACCTGGAAGTCGTACGAGCAGGAGACGCGTGCGCTTGGCCCCGAGCAGTGGTGGAGCGTGCTGGTGCTCAGATGTGTCATGGAAATCTAGAGACCGTTTTTAGGAACTAGTCAAGAGCTCGTTGCATTCTGTTGTTGTTGGGATTCCTCTTTTTTTCAGGCAGATCGGTTCCGTGTTTGCCCTTTTTGCTCTTCTGAGTTCCTGTTTGGTGTACAATTCTTCTAATTTCCCTTTTTCCCTGCCATCTTTTGCAGGTGATGCAGAATAATCACATAGCTTCTGTTACTCTGTATGGCCCGACGCGGCCCAGCAGCCAGTTGAGAACATCGGACCTTCCCCAGTGAGCATCCCCTGCAAAGTCAGCTAATCTCAATGCTACAGAATTAGTACAGCGTGCCTTGATTTGCTGCCACTTATAATATGGAAAGCACGTTATGATTTATTATTTTTTTTTTCAATAAGCCTTTCCACCCAGGAGCGGTGTGGAGGGGAACTTCTCTCAACCCTTCATCATGGGGCGTGGAACTGTTGATGGAGGAAAGCAGCTTAGGTGCCTGTGCCGTCGTTTATTCCTCTCCGTTGCCCTCATCCTATGCAGCACAGACCTGAAGAGACTGCCCCCTCCCCCCCCCCCCCCTTCTCAGCTGGCAGAAGGGGGGAAATGGAAGAGGGGCACGTAATGACTGCAAGAGTTAGAAGCACAAACTTTCTGAGCCTTGGAGCATCTGGAAGCAGGTATTGATTTTAGTCTGTTTGTGTTACTGTATTGATGTGGTGGTCACATTTTAAGAAAAACGTGTGTGTGTATATATATATAGATATAAACACATCGGTATTTCTGTGGCTTAGGACATTGTACCAAGTGTGACAAGGATGTATATATGTCCATGATTTCAGGCACCACATCTTTGTGTAACTTTAAACCAAGCAAGTAGCATGTGCATAATACTTGGTTGTAACATTTGCACTACATACACTTTAATTACTTGATAAACGTTTATCTTCACTGAGGAGCATCTGTGTACTGGGTGTGAGTGGGGTGTGATGGTTATTTAATGTGCGCTGCGCATAAAGCTTATTTATACAGTGGATCAGATTTATCCACCTTCCTGCACTAATACGTACTTGATATGCTGAAACAATTTTTTTCTGCCATGGCTGGTTTACTAATTTTTTTTTCATATGCAGTTTCAAAAAAAAAAAAAATTCTGGAAGAGGTTGTTTCTATGATAGAATTGTGCTTTAGTGAAAAGGTTTGATACAATTTTTCATACTACAGAAAAATTTAATGAAGAAATAACGTTGCCTCATCTGCCTCTGTTCCAAAATCCTTTATACCTACTCCGTTTCCTTAGAGAAAGAAAAGCTGTATATAACGGTCTCTCAGAAAGAAATCGCCGAGCTCTGCCATCACCAAGAAAACCTTTTCTGTAACTTTTGATGTATGATTTTAATTTATGCCAAAGGTTTAGCCAAAGACATCCTTACTGTAGTTTCACCATTTCTGTACATACACGCTAACTGCACACCCCACCCCAGCAGACAGGATATAGGCTTCTTTCTAGTTGGGAGATGCTGCTCGCGACATTTTATCCCAGGAGGATACTTTAGGTTTCTAGTTCTCTTACCAGTCTTATTTGGGGGAAATAGGTGGTCTGTCTTTGAAATATTGAACCCTTTTTAAAAACGGACAAGAGAAATGTATAATTTTATCCCATTTTTAATATTTTGGTGTAGCAACTTGTGATACATAGATGACAATTTTGTGAGTTTTACTATGTGTGTACAGATTTTGTAAATATGACATTTTTGTAATTTTAACTCCATGTACAGTGTAATCCTGTATAGTTTATCAATGAATGAGAGATAGGAAGTCGAATGTTAACTGCAGTTTTGGATCCTGGACCAGTAGCAGGGATAAATGTGGTGTGTGTGTGAGAAGTTCTTTGCCATTTAGTCTTCCTGTATACTGTGATACTCTAAACTGTTTTGCTAAAACAAACAAAAAAGCCCCATGGAGAATCTAACGGATAAGGAAAAAGTTACTGTTCACCTCTATCCCTAGGTGTCACTCCTGTTGAATCCCTGTTCAATCTGTGCTGTCTCCTGTGATCATTGCTTGCTAAGAAAATTCTATGCCTCAACCTTCCCTTTGTTTCCTCTCTAACTTTAATTTCGTTTTACATAGCCCTTCTGTAAATTAAATGGAATAATAATGAGCATGTACACTGAAAGAAAAATAAAATGAGACTCTCAGTTACTGTTTTTGTGTTAAATACAGTTGCTGGGTGTTTTTGTAATAAAGTCATGGACGTTTTTGCTGCTTTTTTTTTCTTATCAATTAGTCCTTTTTGTTTTGCTGTCTTTCAGACATTATATTTGAAGTAGCCGAGTAGTGTTCCTCCTTTACAGCTGATACAGTATCTTCTCCGAAGAAGCGGTATAAAAACTAATGTAACTTGCAGTCTGTTTCCTAGTAGATACATGAAAGCGTATTATAAACTTTTGCCCCGAAGTGGAGAAGGAAAATCTGTAAAGTATGGTAACTAACACCGTGCCTTCTGTATTGTGTTCAAAAATGCCATTGTTGCCCTCATGTCAGCCTTTGGGCATCACTAAAATGGATCGAGCTTCAAAGAGTTTGAGTATCGCCCAAGAGAACGGAAGGAATGCCTGCAGTAGAAGGAGCAAACGGGAATTCTCATACCGCTTTCTTGTGCCCTAAGGCGCTTCACCAGAAAAGCGTTGAGCGTACGCTTGCCCTGAAGTCGCTTAGGGGTTAGTGCGGGGAAGAGGAATGGGACTCCTGTGCCCAGTCGCGTTTCTCCGGCCCTGGCTGCACAATGCAGGGCAGAGCACTCCAGCATCCCGCGGTGTTGGAATATAAAATGGCCTTGGCTCAGCGGGCTCTTGGAGAATTTGATGGTCCCTGCATTGAGATGGTGTGCGTGCTTATGCTTGTTACTGAAACATGACAGCAATCCTGCTAATAATTTGCATTAATTTTAATTAATCCTTTTCTAATAAAGGCTCCAGATTAGGTGCAGGAGGAAACGGTTTGAGTAGTGGCTCCGCAGATGCTACCAATATCCTGCTCTCAAGCATGTTCAGTTGAGATTCTTCAGTAGTGAGAGGTGAGGACGGCTGCTGTAGCATGCACCTCGAGGCTTAGGACAGGATGGCAGCGGCAGCAGCTGACCAAAGGTATTTAACAACTTCAGTGGTTCCCGTCTTCACTGTAATGCGCTGGTGAGTCCACGTGACTAAAACAGTGTAGATAATGAAATGTGCTCTCTTAACAGCCCAGATACATCTCTAGGTCAGTCCCTTCGTCTTGAAAAGTTCCTCTGTTAACAGCCAAAAATTAAAGGCAACTTTGCGTCTTGACCACTGTGGATGGGCTGAGCACAAAGCGTTTGACTTTTGGGAGAGGCAGAGCTGAAGAAAAGCACAGGGAGATAATGTGGAGCAGCTCTTTGGGGTTTCCTCGCCCTTCCTTTCTGATTGCAGCTCTTTGTAACTCGCGTCTCTGACCTGTTTTGGTTTATTTGCTGCCGTTTGGCCGAAGTCGAGCTGTTCCTGTGCTGATGCGTTGGGGGAGCTGGTGTGGAGCCTTCAGGGCTTGCCGGGATGAAAAGTTTAGGGCTGGGTGGAGGGGACTGATGGCAGTTTTGAACCACCAGAACGAAGAGAGGAAGAAATGTTGGTTTGGAGCGCCTGCTGTTCCATGCAGAGGGGTGCTCGGGGTGCCGCAGCGTGCCAGCTCGCGCCCTGCCGGGCCGGCTGGGCAGGGTGCGTCACCTTTCCCTCCCAAAGGAACCCGGAGATTTGGGCTGTGTCGGATCCCATCCCGGCAGGTGCCCTTTTGTTGGAGTTAGGCGTGGTTTGATACAGATCCTGCGTGTTGGCAACACGTGCGTTGGTGGTCCATCACTCTGGTTTCATATGATAAAGCTGTTTGATACAACATTAAGTACAATTGCATTTTTAATAAAACGCATTATGCATATGATCCCATTTTGATGCGTGCCTTTTTCCTTTGTATAGAAATCAAGAGTTTGTGTGGGTGTCTGCTTAACTTGAATACTGCAGTATTTTCCACATTACTTCATTTGTTTACACTTAATAAAACTGCCTGTTGTGGCCTTCTTTCTGGAGGTGAAGCTGGCGTTTCTTCCCGTATTCTGTAGGCCTGCAAGCAGTCCCTGGGCTCCTGTGGATATTACGGGCAGTGCTATATAGATCCGTGCTGCTGTGTAATACTAGAACCCTCTCGTCACCAAAATGCAGTTCCTGTCAAGAAAACCCAGTTTTCTGTTGCCAGGAACCATCACGCTTCTAATTCTAAACACATTTTTCTGCTGAAATGGTAATGGGGTGGTGTGTGAGAACCGATTCATGCGCTTACGATCCTTCATGTTCCAGAAGTCCTATCAAATTTGTTTTAAACGAGATCTTCCCTGCGGCTCAGCGTTACAGCGAGACGGTGATTCATCGTCACTGGGGCTGGCTGGAGGTGAGGCTCCAGCTGGCGCCTTCCAAAGGGAAACCAAAGGTGTTGGTGCCCGCTTCACGTTGACTGTCTCTGTGTTGGTAGAGCCTGTTAGTCGCTTGGCAGCTCTGCTACACGGAACTTCTGTTTGGCTTTGGGTTCGGTGGCTCCAAGCGTGTACAAGAGTAAATCTGCATGTGTGTGAAGCCGTGCGGCTGTTACTTTGAAAGAAATGTTACGTCCAAGCTGTAGCTGTTTGTTTGCTCCGGAGTATTCGGATGAGGGCCAGGATGTCTGATATGGCAGGATTCCACGTGGGCTGGTTGTGTTCTTGGAGTTCAGAATAATTTTTGGTGTGGGGATGCCAAAGCAGCTCTTGTGTGCTAGCTCTGCAGATACAATTGTTCCATCCCAACTTTTGCCCCATAACCATCTTTTATTTTAGCTCTTCTATCTTGATTACACCAACACTCTCCTCTGGCTGATCCTGTCAGACGCAACCTGGCACAGCTCGTGTAGCCAAATAAATATGTCACTGCCTGTTTGGGGGGTTAATTGAATACAAATTAGTTCCTGGTTGGTGGTGCTTGTCCCTGCTCACTGCAGGGGGGTTGGACTAGATGACCTTTAAAGGTCCCTTCCAACCCAACACATTCTGTGATTCTCGTGTAAGGTGTGGCCCAGGATGTTTCAGAGATCAGGTGAGGCTGAAGTGAAGTAAGGGGAAATTAAACACGGAGCTAACTGAGGGTGTAACTCTTGAGCGTTAACATGGGATCGGGAGTTAATGAAGTAGGGGGCTTTGTTCCAGGCCAGGGTACAACCACCTACGAAGGGATTCGTCTTTGCCGGGGGTGTACGCGTTACTTGGAGGGTTCAGGTTGAACTTCCCGTTATTGAAATACCATATTCTCTACCTGTGTGAATTTTAGCTGTAACTAATAAAGCCACTGTTTAAATGTTTTCTCTCCCAAAGCTTATATCCAAGGCTTTTGTTTTGTTTGTGGGGACGTGTATCTTTCCTGCAGGCAAAATCATTCCTTTTCATGATCCGGGAACGCTGACCGCTTGAAACAGCGGGAAAGGGAAGCTGGAGTTGGTGGAGTTGGTCATTTACTGGGGTGTAAGTTACCCTTATAACAGTAACTTCTGTTCTGGACTAGACTGTAATGCTTTAACGTAACCTTTTCTCTTTCATGCCCTAATTAATTCCCCTTGAAATGTCACTTGTTTGGTGATTTTTAAAGTACTGCATATTGCAATTTTGGAAGCTGGTTTTAAATGCCTCAATGTTTCATACCTACACTGCGTATTCCACTTAGTGCGTAAGTTTCATTCCAGCATTAACATCCTTCTGAGAGACATTCATCCTAAATACCAATCACCAAAAAAAGCCCTGCATCATTATGCAGTGTGCAGTTTAATCAACTAAATAATCAAAAGAGCCTGAGTCACTGTATTCCCTTTTCCACCTCTGCTGGTCTCTCTTAGAAGAACTGAATCCCTGAAATCCCGAGTTTGCCCAGTTCCTTGTTGGGTCACACCTGTTAAGTACGGAGGCTACTGAGATTGTTTCTCTTTTCTCTTGCTTCTGTGACCACAGTGAGCGTTTTGTCTTAATATCACGGCTTTATTCCCGCCCAGCTCACTCAGCCCCCTGGGGACAAGGCAATCACTGCGGACTGGTGCTATTTTATGGTTTTTTTCCTGGTCTCGGCACTGGGAAAGGGAGGGAGGGAGAGGAGCTCTGTGAGCTGGCTCGGGATGAATTGGAGAGCGCTGGGCTGGTCAGGGCTGGGGGGGAGAGCTGTTTGCTGCTCCTGCAGGGGCTCGGATGCACTCGTCCTTTGGGATTTCATTTCCTTGCTATGGTTTTCTTACTGACGATAAGCCTACAAAATCATGAAAAGTTGGATTTTAAAGCTTTACAGGTTTTGTCAAACGTCAATAGAGTTAGCAGCATCGTTAAGGAAACGGGATGGGCTGATTTCCAGGGCTGCGGGGAGCCGCGACTGCAGCTGAAGGATGCAGCTCAGGACCTCGGCCATTCTCCACAGCGGGCTTTGGGGTAGACTTTCTTTTTTTCCCTGATGCAGTCTGGTGGTCTCCAGGGAATGTTCTCAGTGCCAGTATTTAGTGAGGATTCTCTGAGCCGTTCACTTATTTTCTACTCTTTGATTTTGCAGTTGGGGATTGCTTCCGAGAACCTGCTGTAGAAAGATGAATAATTAAACTGCAGGCAGGAAGCACAATATTTTAACGCTAAATTGCTTCAGAGCCGTCTTGGGCTTTCTTTTTTTATGATGCCTAAGCCGGCGGTGGCCTGACCGAGTGATGGATCTTGGCTACCAGTTTATGTGTTCAGAGATGCATTCGGAGGTGCTGAATGTGCGGTTCCAGCCAGCCCTTCTCGTTAGGATTGACCAAATCTGGCTACTTATGTACAGTAGGAACAAAACTCGATGGTGTGCAGATCCCTGGGATTCAATAAACCCTACTGTACTGTAGCAGCTTCAGATGTTTGTGTCTGTCTCGAGGAAGTCTGCTTGCTTTCCCTGCTACTGGTGGAACCCGCTTAGGATGTTTTCATGTTTTCTTTTATCATCATGGGTTAGTTATGAAAAAAAATTGCCAGGCAAAGCTTTGCAGCAAACCCCCGACCGCTGCATGGAATTAGGCAGTTAGTAAAAGCTGCTCAGAATTCCGCTCTGAAATGGATGGGTTTGGTTTTCTGAGAGGCATCAGAAAAGTCGGTAGGGGGTCCTTCCTGCCAGTTCATACACACCTTGGCTTTTAGGATTTTCTGAAAAGACCCCCCGTCTTCTAGGAAACGATCCCCAGCTTGGGTGAAGTTAAAGACTTTTTGCCCGCTGTAGCAGTAAGTGGAATTTAATAAACCGCAGGGGGTGCAGCATGGCTTGCCAGTATTTCCCCGGTGAATTATGGCTCATGTTTGGGGTCTGTAAACTCCCAGTTCAACTGCAGAAGCAAATGGAAACTTTTAAAAACCAGGTCAAACAGGCCGTGCAGCAGAGGCCGGAGAACAAAAGCAGATGTGTCTTTCGTTAATAGACACCAGATTTAGGATTCGTTGGATAAAAGAAATGAGCTATTCTATAGACTAAGGCACCAGAGTAAACAGTTTGCTCTAGTTCTGTTCCTGCCAGCTATCAGGGTACGTGCTGGCACAGGTGGATGTTGAACAACAACTTTGATCTGGGACAAAATGCGCTCGTTAATGCTGTATTGTGGGTAGATTGCAGATCTGAAGACTTTATAGAAGGAGGAGCCAATTACGCATCTGCAAGCTTAAAAGGGAAGATCTTAGTAAGGCCTGCTGAACCCGCCTAGCTGCCTTGCAGGAAATCATAAGGTAAGGCGTGTTTATTTTTCTGTCATTACCATTGAATTAAGTCCAGCATAAGGAAAGATTTACCGAGTTATCTAAAAGAATGAATAATGTATTTTTCACGTTGCTGTCTTGATGAAGAATACATGTGGTGGTAGTCTTACGACGTGAGTGCAGACATACTTGACAGACTCACTCTGACAACTAGAGGCACGTCGGCATGCTGTCTTTTAATTATGCTATAAATAATTTCCCAAACTGTAAACTAATCACAGGTAATACATTTCTGTACGAGCCCATAAATACGTAAGTATCACACACGGTAGCAGACAGGGGCACGATTGCCTTTCTTCCACCAGCAAGACTCTGCTTTATTTCCACACCCTACAGAGCTCCGCGTAAAGCTTACATGAGCACTTTGTATTTCAGGATTGCATCCTCAAAATATCCCAAATCAACATGTGGTCTTTTGGGTTCTATAGAGCTGACCTTTCCTTGGAAATACATTATTATAAGGCTTAAACTGTTATAATGAGGATAGCATGTAAGACTGTTGTTACTAGTCTACCGTTAGCTATTACCAGCTTGTTTTTGTTTTGTTTTGCATCGTTAGTACGAGTACTGAGCCCGGGCTGTTGCTGGGTGGGAGGAAGGTTATACCCAGGTATGAAATGCAGCTGTGCTGCAGGCTCTGTTTAAGGGAAACTGAAACAGAGTTTAAGTTAAATGTCCAACTTCCGTGACATCTGTGACTGATTGTAGTTTCCTTTGAAGCCGTGTGTATGTGCCCTCCTGAAGAGGGATGGCATCAGGGCTTCTCTGATGGGTAGGAGTTTTGTTGAGGGGGGGGGAAAATTGCAGAAGAATTAACAAACACGGTATCAGAGGTGAATTCAAGCTCTTTGCCCCATGAATTTTATAGCTTTTTAACCCTGATTTAGAGGAATTCATTTCCTGTTTGATGTCCAAGAAAAGGATATTCTTGTACTCTGCTGCCAGGAAAAACAAAATGCTTCAAAGTATTGACTGTCCTTTGAAAAACTAAGCAATCCAGTGTTCTTGTCCGATGCTTAAAATACTCAAGAAGTTACAGGCTGACTGAAACTTGGAAAGTCCAGCAGAAAGATTGCTTTGTGTTTTTGCTTCCTTGCAATAAATTTAGAAAGGCTTTTATTCTGAAGGCCTTTTGTCTGAAGGCTCCTTTCTCCCTTTACATGGCACCCGCAGCAATATGAAAAGTCTTGGCTGCTCTTTGTAGCTGACTGTATGCCAGGCAAGAGCACCAAGGTCTATAGACACCACTCCAGTCCGTTGACGAGTATTCCTTTGGTTTGAAGAAGCTCCCAAATGTGACGCAAGCAGCAGCTCTGTGCGGTTTTACCCTCACAAGTGAAGGCCAAAGGATCTCTCCAGATGCAAACCTTCTGAAGATCTCGGTTAGATGATGAGAGAGATCAGATGCAGCTGAATGACTCAGAGTTTTCACTGAGTGCCGCTCAGCCTAGCGTAGAGAGCCTGAGCTCATGGAAGTGCCAAAAACTGGTCCCCTGAGTGCTGAGTGCATCAATGGAGCAGATATTTGAACTGAGGTGTTGCTATGAATACTGAAAAATCCAGACTCAGAGGGATCAACTCAAAGTTCTTCCTGTCCTTTCTTTAAAGGCCCTTCAGAAGTCAGCCTCTTCCCAGTTATCTACTTACCTGTCCTCTGCTCAACCAGCCGCGCTGGCCTCAGCCTCCAGTTTGTGTTCTTGTAGTCCACCTTATCTCCAACGTAGGGACCCCATTTCAATAGCTGTTTGTTGTTCTGTTCTTCTTAGGAGGCCTACAGAAAGCCAACCAGGCAGTGGTGATACGAGTTGAGCGTACACGAAGGTGTCTTGATTTCCTTTACTCTACTTACTGTGTAGTTTGGTCATTTCTCAATGAGTCTGAATCAAGGTACCGAGTTGGTAACGATCCCTGGGGCTCCTTGGCATTGTCTCCTACCCTCTATCTTCTTTCATTTCTCATGTTTCTAACCATGCTGAACAATCTCCAAAGATTGCGTTTGCAATGTGCTTTTACGCATTGGCCCACTAAGCACTACTATAATTCTAATAAATAATAATAAATTAAAGATACTGTTAGGATTATTTGGACTCATTAATGGAGAAGGACCTACACGGTATGTGTGTGCAAATGTGGAATTTTGGCAAATTCCTGCAATAGTTTGTCCTCTTCTCTTAACACTGTAAATAAGGTGTGCTAAAATACTCTGCTTCTAAAGTCGATTTATTTGGTTGCAACAGTTCAGGGTTCCCTTTCTCGGATGGTTTTCTATGCGTTTCTGCTGCCGTCTGCCTGCATTATCTGAGAGGTGATGCATGTGGTGTTATTTGAGCTTTCTTTTTCCATTGGAAAGGCTTCTTCACTTGCTTCTTCTGAGTACAGGAAAGACGGGGGCTGTGGAGCAGGTTCCACATTAGCCAGATCTCAGCAACTTTCAGACTGTGAACTACCATGAGATCTTTGTAAAAACAGGGGTCAAATGTCTGTAGGTGTGGGGCAGCAGAAGGCTTGACAATGCCAAAGGTCTTGAATCCTTCATGCAAAATGGGTTTGAGGTTGATTCTCTGTAAGCACATGCCCAAAAAGACATCGTCGATGGGGAAGAGTTCCACCTCTCTGCAAGCCCTGGAGAGCTTCTTCATGGTGCGGCTGGACAGCAAAAACCCTCCTCCTCCTGCGTAGGCTGGATAGATGCTTAGTCCATACATGGTCTCTGGGATATAGTATTTGCTCTTTTGCACACGGATAGGGCGGGCGTTGTAGATGATGTCCCCAACAAAGAGGTCCTCAGCGGGGTCGTGTCTCTCAAGGAAGTCAACAATGTTCTCAACATTGACGAAAACATCAGCGTCACCTTTAAAAATGAACTTCACATTGTGGCAGAATTCAGCAGCCCAGTTGAGGAAGTGGATCTCCTTCAGGGTGAGATTGAAGAAAGTGTCCATGAAGTCCCAGAGTAAAATGTCCCGGTATGCCTGGCTCTCCTGATGGACCAGAGTCTCCCATGTTGCCAACACTGTCCTATTCTTTGGTGTTCCCAGGAGGAACACTCGCTGGATCTGCTCCCCGTTCACCAAACCCTCCCTGCCCCACGTTTTCCGCACAATCTCACGTCTGTCAAAGTCTTCAACTACTGATTTGATAGCAATGAGCAGAAAGGGACCTCCAGGGGTTTTCCTGCATTTCTTGGGCTGGTTAATGAGGAGATTGAAGTTCCTGTTATCCTTGTTTAGGAGATAGCGCTTGAAGTTGAAGGCAGAATCGGTCAACGGGGGTCGAGTTGTAGTTTGGACCCTGTTGTTGGCCACTGCTGTTCGTCTAACGATAGGAGTTGCTTGGGGCCTGGGGACCGTTGCCTCTGCTGGCATCGGTCTCTGAGGTGCTCTGGGGGTGGAGAATGTTTTTGGTGTTACTGCAGGCTTCTTCTGTGCCGGCTCCTTGCCTCCTAGCGGGACTAAATGCTCCAGCTGGGAGTAGAGTAAAGAGCAAAGTGCTACCAGCAGGAAGAGGGTACAGATCGCATCCCCTTTGAGACGAACTCTCATTGTCTCTGCCGTGTTTCTGGGACTGTTAAAAGCTGTGTTTGAGCAGCCTGGCGCCAATGTCCATCTGTAAACAAACAGACGGTGTGTCAGCAATGAGGATTCGGCAGCTTTGAAGCACGCAGGCAAGACTAACTGAAACACCATTTAAAAAACTAGGAGCAAAGTGCATTTTTCCTCATAAAAACACCAAGATGTGTTAAGGATCTGGCCAAAAGGCACATGGGTTGCAAACCTGACACTGATCCGAGTGCTCTGGCTCTGTGACTTGGTTCGTTAAGTCACCGAGAATTCACCCATCATCCTGAAAACCACTCCCGAAGCACAACGTGAAATCAGCCCTCCCTCCCACATCCCCCTCTGCCAAACACATTTTACCACTTCAGAGATTTCACTGCTTTGGGAAAAACAAGGTGGAAAATGAACAATGCCGTTCTTCCATAAATCATCAGGTTTTTTTAATTATTTTTTTTTTTTCTAACTTGGTAACTGTTTCTTGCTGCTTTTACTCTTTTTGAGTCGAAAGAGGGAAGCTCAGAGCTGGCTGTTGGAGGACAGGATTTGCAGCGTGTGGCTGGCGTTTCCCTGCGCGCAGAGCCACCTCTCCTAAACCAGCTGTGATGGGTGCCTTCAAAACAAGTACATTTGGCACACGCTTGAATGCACATAGGGCCTTCTTGCTGCCAGTAATCTTCATAAAATATTAAACCATTATAAATAACTTCCATCAATAAGGCTAGAAGGGGCATGGGTGTTTTGCCTCTGCCAGATCGCCCTAACTGGGAAGCAAGAGGTGGGCAAATAAATCCCAATACGCAGAAGCAAGGCAGAGCCTGGTGTTAGGAGTGTTTTATTCAAGCGTGAGAGACGAAGCTGCCTTTTGACATGAAAGGTTTGATTCTCACTTACGCTTTTCCCGGGGATCTTCTGTCTCATTCGATCAGTTCTTCAACTGCAAGAAAAATAATAATAATAATAATTAAAAAATGCAAGAGTAGTAGGAAGGCAGAAAGCCGCCTGTAACCATGGTTCAGGGAAAGGGCTGGTCAAGGGTTTGTAGCTGCAGCAAAGGCAGCTCCTCTCATCACCACCGTTTCCCGCAGCAGGGGACGCAGGGGACCCGACAGCCGCTGCAGGCTCCCGGAGAAGGCAGGAGACAGCCGTGCTCCCTACAGTCGTTAGCAGGGAGCACGTTCCTGAGAGTTTAGCTCTACCCCAAAATTTTCCCCCGAGTGCTCATAATTATTCTTAAATAACCCGCTGATAATCTTTTATGTTCACATGCAATTTACAGCTCTCTCTTGCCTGTGCTGTGTTACTGTATTAATGCAGTTGTCTATGCCTTGAATTAGCCAACATCATCTTACCCAAAAGCTTCTTGACCCAAAGCTGCCTGGTTGAACAGCATTCTGCCTTCGCTTAAGGAGCCCTCCTTACGGAGCACTGAAAAGGGTGGAGGAGCCAGGGTTTGCCATTTCCTACACCATTTATTCCTGCAGCTCGCTGTTTTTCAGTATTCTTAGCCACCGGAGCACGCAGATGGATGCTCAGCCCCCGGTCGAGCCCCGCAGCCACCTCAAACTGCCTCAAACATCTAATGGGGCAGCGAAGTGCTTGGGACAGAATATTGTTATTCGGCATGATTATCACCTAAAACAAGACCCTCTTTACTCTGGTGACATTCATTTCTAGCAAACCTTCTTTCGCTGTCGTGGATTGTATCACCTGCTAATTGTTCACTAACCATCAATTTTGTGTTGGCCATAACGTTCTTTTTTTGAAGCTCAAAATTAGACTGACGAGTCTGTAATTACGAAGTACGAAAATAGTGGCACCACCTTGCCTCCAGACCCTGTGGGATCTAGGCAATATTTCAAGACCTATGAGAAAGCAAAATTAATAAACCAGTTGATTTCTTGGCCAGCCCCTTTAAAATTCTTCATGCACGCTGCTTGGACCTCACAATTTTTAAATAGCTTGCTGTGTCATTACTGGTTAACTGCATCTCCAAGTTACTGCTGAAACGGAGGGTATTTCATCACCGTATGGTATCAGCTATCTTTTTCCCAAGTGCAGCTCCAAAATATTTACTGACCTCCTCCTGCTTTGGCTCCAGTATTACTGAAATCTTTATTTTAGCAAATGGCTTATCCGTGCCTTGGTGTAAGGCTCTTTGTGTTCCCAGTGGATTCAGAATCACTTCCTCCTCCTCCTGATGACCAGGATTTTTTCCTCAGGCTGCCTTTCTTGCTGTTTTCTGGCCTCTAAGAGAGGTTTCTGGGGTTTTCTCCATTTCTTGGCGCTTTTTTTTTTTTTTTTTACCGCACCTTTCACTTCTCAGCTAGGCAGATGTTTTAACCGGCGTAGCTTTGATATTAGCGGCAGGATTGTAGAATTTCCTCTGATCTCTTATAAATTGGTGTTAAAATGCTGATAATAATCAGCAGCTGTTTTCTATTGATGTTCTTTCTGCCGCATGACTTGGCTCATAACTATTTTCAGCCTGGTGAAGCAGTCCCTGCTAACGCATGTAGGATGTTAGTCTGCATTTTACGGCTGTCGTGTGCAAGTTACCCTTGGCACGTCCCGATTGCGGTGCTCTGCAGCAACCCTGCTGCCTTCCCGGTTTGGGCTAAATCATCCTTTATCTGTCAAGACGTGGTTCCCAGCAGGCTTTCCCTCACCTTGCCTTCAATAATTTTTCCAGAAGCTCCGGGAGTACGAAGGGATGGTCCCACTACACCCAGGACATGCCACCGAAGGAGAAAGGGTCTGTCCCTCTTTTGCCCATCGCAAGCAAGAATTTTTTTCTGGTTGCTATTGAGATACCTAGAATAGGGACCCTGTCTCAAAAAGCTCACAAGAACTAAAACTGAGGCGTTTTTTCTCCTTCTGTTGTGATGGGAGAAGGTGCTGCACAGCTCTGGGCACGCGGGCTCCCGGTGGGGTGAATCCTGGTAGCGTTGGGATGTTTTCTCTCCACTTGAGCTTTTTGTAAAGTCTCATCTCTTTCCCCACTGTAATAATTTTTTTTTTCCCCTTTTCTATGCGAAAGTTTGATCTTATTTCAACTGCCAGGCTCCAGATGGTAATTAAGGAGCTGGATGAAAGTCCTGGCTCTTTCCTGTGTTTAATTTTATCGGAGAGGGTTTGGAATAAAATGTAGGTGTCATGAAACTCGTAATATCCACGACTTGCAGCTTTACCCAACATCTCAGGATCTGGCAATAAGTGCCCTTGAAAAAGCCAAGAAAAAGCCTGAATTGTTACAAGCCTGGGCAGATAGCCCGGCTTTTCTTCTGTGTTTTCATTTATTGAAAGAAAAGAATCCGAAATAGCGGTTTTCATGCTGCAATAAAACAGTTCAGTGCTGAATATAGACATCTAGTTTTCAAAAGAAGCTGCCAGCCCTTGAAGTGAATCCTTGGTCGAATTATACGGATTTTCCAGTCTTTGCTGGATATTTCCTTCTTTTGGAGGAAATACCCTCGACTATTACACAGGGGGAAGTTCTACCCGTGGATGTCAGTGTGGGAAAAGCTGTCCTGTTCTGAATTCAGAGGGACTGATGATTCTGGCAGACGCTCCAGTATGTCCTAAAGCCAAAAAGATTATTCATCCACCTCAACACCAGGAGGACAAA
>VYZM01019498.1:103544-120169 GCA_013398915.1 Dromas ardeola | reverse complement strand
TTTTAAATTCCCTGGGGATTATTTGCTTTATCTCTTCGAAGGCTCGGAATTAGAAATTGAGTTTGGGTTCAGCACAGAAGGAAAATCCACGTGGGGGTTGGTTTCTTTTTTTCCTAGCAGGGAAGCGGCAGGCGGAGGGCGGGCGCTGAGCCATGTGGAGGCTGAAGACGGATACGAGGGTCCCTCCCAAACCTCCCAAAACACTGAACAAAANCCATTTAATTTGAATTACTTCAAAACAAAACATTTGGAGCCAAATCTAAAGTGTCGTCACAGCTGATCTGCCAGCTGACTGATAGCGTTTCCTATGGAAACAACGACCGTTATTCCTCTAACGGAGGCCAAAAGGCTGGAGAGCGCCCCGTCCACGGCCCCTTTATTGTGCAAAGTTTTTCATTGACAGTGAACTTGTGATAAAACCAAGTTTGTATCCACTCGGTTGTTTTCACAGACACCCAACTGTTTTTTAAACAGAATGTAAAAATGTTTTTATTTTAATAAGCGTCTGTGCTTTTTTTTTTTTTGGACGTATTTTTAATTTCAGCTCAAATGTTTTTGCTTTATAGGAGACAACGTCACCGTGAAAAGCTGTCCCACGGAGGGGCTCCTGCTGAGCAGCCCTCGGGCCCTGCGTTGGGGTGCTCCAGGCTGGGAAAGCTGTTTCCTCCAGATCCGCAGCTGATCAAAAATCTCGGCCATAGACGTTACTCGGCCTCACGCTTTCCCCGTGCCAACCCAAGGTAGGTTTACCCTGCTCTGCAGCAGCAGTCCCTGGCTATTTTCCACCCCTCCTCCCGCAGCAGGCAGGTGATGGCCGCGGAGAAGAGCAGCAGAGCGATGTGTCCGCCTTGGCTCGGAGGGGCTGGCGGTGGGGCGTGGGGGCTTCTCCCTGAAACCACCCCGGACTCCCAGCAGATATTTCCACTGCGTTCCCCCACCCAGGTTTTGGGACCTGCTACCCTTTTTGCCTGCTCCCACGGGGTAAGAGTGAGAACAGAGGCTTTCATTGCGGTGCGGTGCCTTTGTGGCTGCCGTGGCTTGGAGAGCCACACAGGGACCTTGGGAGGTGCAGGACTTTTCCCCTGATGCTTCCAGTTGGTTGCCGTCTCACCTGTGCCTTGTTCCCTGGGCACCCGCGCACAGCTGATTCCTTCATTTCCCTGCCAGCCAAGGTCTGTCCCATGGCATGTCACTCTGTCTTGCAAGTTTGGGACCTCTTGTTGACCCTGACGCGTAGGTCAGCCCCGTTGACCATGGGTTGGTGTGTTGGCACGTGGCTTTAGGGGAGCCACGTGCCAAAAGTCCTTCCACCCACTGCAGGGCAGAGCCCCGCTCCCTGGCGCTGTATTCCCGCAGGCATCAAGCCACAGTGGAAAATAAAGAAGGGCTGATCTTGTGGTTTTTCAAGTGCTGCCTGAGATTGAAGTGAATCAGGGTGAAATACTGCTCTGCTCGAGTTCCTGGCAAAAGGAATTTCCCCAGGTTCAGCTGTCAGGTCAGGCAGTGGCTTCCTCTGCAAAGCTGCTGGAGAAGATTTAATGTCCAAGCTCCGCGACTCCCCACCTACGGGGCAGGCAGCCTTGTGAGAAAGCTCACTAATAGCGAGGGCACCCCGGATTGCAGCGATGCCGTGGCCTCGGAGGAGTACCAGATATGTAACGGCACCGAAAGCAACCCAGGGAGCTCTGCCAGGTGCCAGGTTTGGGACAAACCTCCCCTCCTGGCCATGTTTGCGAAAAAAGGCTCATCAAAGCGATAACCGAACAAACGTGGTGGCTTAGCTTGGTTTCGACGTGAAACCGGAGCCATTAACTCGCAGGTGGGGCACCGGCCTTGGCACATCGGTAAAAACGTGTGATTTTAGGCAGGACCCTGTTGTGCACCCAGACGCTTTGGCCGGATGCTCCTCCAAGAGCTGGTGAAAGCCAACATGGCCGCAACTTCACCGGAACCCTTTCTTAATACTGCGTTAAGTCTTTAATGAAAGTCTCTGAGGCACTTTTCATCAAAAGTGTATCTTTATTTATAAAAAAGAATGGGGGGAAAAAATAGACCAAAGTGCTTTTTTTTTTTTTTTTTCTATAAAAGACAATTCCTTGGAGGTTGAATGTCCCAGACCTGAGTATCCATGGCATTGCAGTCCATAGCTGTAGACGGCTGATCCAGATACGATGCTGAGTATCACGGAAATTTGGAATTAAAAGCTCAGCAAGGGATTTTTCCACTGATGACTAAGGGACTTAACCACACACCTCCTACGGATTTCAGTTAGGGATGTATGGCCAAATTCCTTCAGTGGCTTTAAAATTCAATCCAGAGAAGAAAAAAAATTGTAATTTTTGACTCTAGGCCTTAAATTGCCCCACCGTACCTTAAATTGCCGCACCCACCTCCCTACAGAAGAGAAATGGGCAAACCCAGGGTTGCATCTCACCAGCTTCAGGTCCGCACTCCAGCACGTGGGTTAGACTGAAGAAACCCTCGTGACTCCCACTCGAGCACCTCCTGGGTTTCAGGTGTACAACGCCAGAGGTCCAGGAATTTTCCGTTAAACTCAATGGGTCAGTTTAAGGGAATCGGAGGCCCCTCGTTGCTGTGCGTGCTCAGTTTGGTGTCAGAGGCTGCGGGCGGCTGCCGGGGTGCGACTCAGAGGTGGCTCTAAGGGGCCTTTTGGGACCTCAGAGGGGAGACCCAGGCAGCAGGACTGCTTCGCAATGCTGAAGCGGATTTTGAAATGAATGGCAAAATTAAGAGGTAAGGAAAAGCCCCACCACCTCCTCACGCTGGGAAAAGAGCCTTGTCTGGAGCAGTGTCCACACCAAGCACCTAGGCCCTCTCGGCACAAGCAGTTTCCCTCAGCTCTGAGCCTCCACGCTTTTTTGGCCTGAGGTTTTCCATATCTCGACGGTGGTGCAAAGTATACTCTGTTTTCTGCTTCAGCTTCCTCCAGATTTTGAAACGGATACAGTTCTGAGACTCCCCAGCTATGAAACTCCGGCTAACTGTCTTACTTGGAGGCTCTGATTTTTTCATAAAGCCCCGTAACCTGCAGTGCTGTGACATTTCCCCACCATTTTGCATTAAAAACAACCCAGGTATCCATCCCTTCCATGGCAGGGCTGAAGCTGAAGATGGAAACCTGGAAAGCGTTGCTGTGAGCGATCAGCATTTGTTTTTAATTTGACTTGCTATGAAAATACGGAAGAAAATGTTATGATTTCTTTAAGGTCAGGCTCATAATTTTTAAGCGCTTCCAATCAATAATCCTGAACCCTTTCCTTATTTTTGTTCTCGCCTGGCAGACTGGTCCGCTGTCAGCAGCTGTTGGCATGTGAGAACTGAAGCTGCTGGAAGAAACGACCTTCCCCACCTGCCGTGATGGCGCATCCTCCTCCTCAGCAGGTGAATTAATCGATGGTGTATTTTTAACAAGCATCTAAGAGGGTTAATGTTGGTCCTTCACCGACTCTGCCCTCCAGGGCGGTTTGATATTTTTCCTTGGCGACGGTTTTCTATCAGGGCATACTCTCAGCGTGACTTCTATCAGATGCCTCACGTGACAGTGCACGCTTTAACTTTCACTCTTCTCTCTGTTGTCACCCACGTGAACACTGTAGCTCAGCTATGCCAAAACAAATCATTCAAATTCTCCTTTGGATGGATCTTTTATTCTTTCTGGCAGACTGAAAGGAGCCTCCTTCAAATCTGAAACATTGCTAAAACTACAAAAACAATCTGTACCACAAAAAAGCCCTCTTGGATGCCTTCCTGTAAGCACATTTGGGCCTGCTTTCTGCGGTTTGTTTTAAACTTTATCTTTTTTTTTTTTTTATGTGCAACTGATTAGCATCTTTATTTGCTTTTACTATCGTGTGCTGGTTTGCTGCATGTTTGATTCTGAAACACCAGCCCCCCTGAAAATATATATTATTTGTTTTTCCAGACGTATCTTAAAGGTAGGGAAGAGTTGTTATGGGATAAGGCCAAATCCACCAGCAGCAGCGCTGCCCGTGGCTTATCTCCCACGCTAGACGTTAGCTCATCGGTATAAATAGTAGTAAGGGAGTGTCGCTTGCATGCCTGGCATCTGAGTAGGTGCAGTGTGTGCACAGCTAACTTTGCAAGGAAGAAGGCACACGTGCGCTCCCCTTCCAGCGGCGTGACGCCGGGGGTGCTTATTCCAGCCCTTGGTCTGGCACACAGCGCTGAGCCTGTGGTGTAGCGGCAAGAATCCCCAACACCCAGCTCCTTCTTCAGTTCCGCTCATTGTGTTACTATCCGAGGTAAAGACACGCCTCAAAGTTCTTCAACAAATCTCTGCTAATGGGTTTTTTTTTTTCTCCTTTGAGTGCTTCTTCCTTCCCTGCGTGATGCGAGTTCCACCTGTCTTTGCACGCTGGTGTAAAACCGCTGTAAAATCTTCTGGGTAGAACAGAAGGAAATTCTGAGTGAAGCCCCCGGCAAATGCCAAATCAACGCAAATGACATCATGATCCAACTGTGATCCATTTCACTCTAGGGCTTCTGTGAAAATTGTCTCTATCTACGGTTGTGCCACATCATACTACAAAAACCTACTCTTTTTAGCAGGAAAGGAGTCCGCTTGAGACCAGAATCAAGTTTTCATTGAATCTAATGATGATGATGACCAATCACGGAAAAGAAGGTATGAAACAGCTATTGCTATGGTCCCAAACCATGCCATGCGCTCAAGACAATTCCACCACGGAATATCACTGGAAAACCCTTTTTCTTTGAGTCTCTGCAAAGAAGGCACCTGTGAATGCTGTTAAAGATGACGATATTCCAGAAAGGCTGCCAGGAGCTCCAGCACTTAATGGCACTTTTGAGAGGGAATCTGTGAGTAAGAGGAAACACGTATGCCAATTGCTGGCAGAGGAATAAAACGCACAAGGTTTGCATCAAGAAAAAAAAACATTCATGCTTAGTCCTCTCTAATACAGTAATAAGAGCAAAGAAGTTTTCTGGACTTGAAGTAGATGCTGAATAATAAGCCTTTCTCATTCTGAGCATTAACAGGCACTAGAAAAGCTAGAAGTTCTCACTACTCAGTGGCTGGCTTATAACTGTATATGAAAGTTGTGCACATGAGTAGCTAGCCTGAGAGCTTAGAAATGTTCATTACAAAGGAGACAGGCTATGCATATGACCTTGTCTTCTAAAAAATCATTTTTGCAAAATCAAGAGCAAACCCTCTTGCTGTTAAAGTAATTTTCAAGTTTCTGATTTAAAAAAAAAAAACCAAACAAACAAACAAAAAAACCAACAAAAACATTTGCCAGGTGGGTTGCTGCCAGAGTTCCCCAGCTGGGATCTGGCAGGAAAGCTAAATACTTTGAGGTATGGTTCCACAGCAGCCTAAACTAACTACCATCAGCAGTGCTGCGCTGGTCCCGAAAGCAAAACTGTCAGAGAGAAGATCGCTTCCTTCTGGGAAGAGCACTGGTACTGCTATATGGGAGAGGGCAGGACACGGAGCAGGAATGGGGGGGATGAGACTGCAACAGCACTGACGTAGAATGGCTTAACGAAATGCCGTGGGGCCATAGTCTTTGTGGAGATGCTGCCTGCACGAAGTCCTGCTTCCTTTGAAGCTAAGGGCAAGATGGAAACATTCTCCCCATCTCTGACCCCCTGCATTTTCTTTCCACACTGTGCACGTGATCTTGGGGATTCCAAATCTGCAGAAAAAAGCCAGGTTCCTCAGGATTACACTGGGGAATGCGATGTTCAGCACACCTGAGGCATGTGGACCCCAACTGGGTGCGAGCCGGCCATCTAAATCCTCCCGATCCAGGCCTTCAGTTCGCTGGTGCTCACAGCATGCGTTTTAGCAGAAGCTGAGGGAACAGCACCAGCCCCTGGAGCTCGGATCTGAGCCCACACCTGAATCCCACGTTGTGTCCCTCCTTATTGAATTACACCTTTGACTCCAGGAAGGATCAAGATGTGAGCTGGGGTTTTAAAAGGCCATCAGGGCTTGCCTGTCTAAAAGCTGGTCCTACCATGACTGCCGGTGGCCCGATACTTGCCTGCACACGCAGGCTTTGTGTGCTGGCAGAGCCGCCCTCTGCAGCTGAAGTATTTTCCAAGGCCCACTGGCTACTCCCACAGATGGGAAGGGCAAAGCAGGATAGAATTAATGAAAAAGGATAAGTAAAACTGTATCAGGAAAGCGTAGGGAACAAGTCAAAGGTAATCA
This sequence comes from Dromas ardeola, assembly GCA_013398915.1. Taxonomy (NCBI): domain Eukaryota; kingdom Metazoa; phylum Chordata; class Aves; order Charadriiformes; family Dromadidae; genus Dromas; species Dromas ardeola. The sequence continues at coordinate 113,946 of VYZM01019498.1, read as the reverse complement.
AGCTGCTTTTGTGCTTCACGGGATCCACGTCATGCTAGATACTTGTTGCTCTGTGCTTTGTTACGGGCAAAGGTGTAAACTCTGCTGTGTTGGCCATCTGCATCAAACCATACCAGCAGAGAGTCGGCTTCTCCCACGGGAACCGAAAAGTACGAGTCAGCCCTGGGGTTTGGGTGCTTTGTCCTTTAAACCATTTTTAGCCCTCAAAATCAGGGCAGGTAAATCCGGCAGCTGATGCCCAATCGTCACACAGTGACAACGCCGCCAGGGAAAGGCTCTGTGCAAATCCCGACGCTGGTGAGACGCGATGGCGTGAGCTGTCCTCTCCGGGGACTCCGCGGGCAGAAGTTAAGAAGTGGGCGAAGGCACTAGCGGCCGGCTGGTCAGCGGCGATTGCTCAGCTCTGTGGGCTGGGGTGAGGATGGTACGTGATGCTGTGACACACCTTCGAGCAGCAGTTCCAATCTGCGCTCCACAGGTACCTTGCTGACTAGGAGACTATTTTCCTTCCAGCTCTGTGGTGTTTTTCTTTTCACAGATGCAGGCTCCCTCGGGGCTGGTGGGAAAGAGCCAAGCACGATGTAGTCAATATATCATTGTCCACCAGGGTCCAGAAAAAGCTAGGAATCATTCTCTGAATTTGTCTTTGCCCATATTGCTTGTTCAGTGCCTGAAATTTGTTCTCCAGCAGTGAGAGGGGGCACATCTCCACTGTGCCCCGTGGGAGATTATGACTGTCCCAGGCAAAAGGGAAACCTTCAGGTGGTGAGAGGTGGGAAGGAGCTGTACTAGAGCTGGGCAGGACAGATGCACTTGCCACAGATGTTCCTCGTTTGAAGAACGAAGAAGGAAAATAATATAAAAATTACTTTTCCTTAATTTCCCCTCTGTCTTTGCTTGATGTCACGCCTGAGGGCATGAATGTCTTACGTATAAAAAATATATTGCAGCTCTCCAGGAGACAGCCCTGGGCCACAGCCTGAGAAACAATGGTGTTGTCTGCGTCCCAGAGGAATTCTCTGAGAGCCTTCCTTGCTCTTCTCCGCTCACCACCCTCCCCTAGGCCCCTCTAACTGTCTGGCTGCTTCCCTGCGACGTTTCAGTCCTGAAGGAAGTCAGGCCGAAAGCCTCTCTCACCAGTTCACGGGAAGGTAACGTGGACTTCTAGAAACAGAATGAAATAAGGAACGGCAGAGGTCCGTGCTGGCTTCTGCCAGCACAGAACCTCTCCCTGGGCATTCCCATCTAGATGGAATCCTGCGGTGATTTTCAGGACTTTACATTCCCAGACACTGCAGCAGTCCCATACACTAGCTAAAGCAAGGAAGCTCTTAGCAATGCCACTACCCTTCGGGCTCTAGGAGCAGTCCTCATTGGAATGGAGGCCCAAGAGCTCCTCAGCCAAGCTGATGAGACCATTTTCTTCCAGGGCTGCGATCAGCCGTGCTATCGTGGCCTTCTTCCCCTCCGACTGGATAAATCTGAGAAGCAGCTGATAGGCTTGTTCATATAGTCCCTCTCGGTCGTATTCAAGGGCCAGGTTATCGATGACAGGATCACGCAGGGCCCGGCAGTTCTTCTGCAAAGAGCGACCCACTTGCTTCCATTTCTTGGACACGAGCTTGGCAAATTTCTGGTGGTCGTCTGGTGTGAGCGTTCTGTTGGCTGAAAGGGACAGAGGGCAGGTAAAACAGAGGGCTTTCATGGCTGATGTGATGCAGCTTGGACCAGTCCAAGGTCTGCAGAAGGGCAAGAGCAGTGAAGCTAAAGGGACTGCCCCGCCATGGGCCGGGGGTCCTGCACACCGGGCTGTGATGGCCCGGAATGCTCTGTGCCACAGGAATGCTCTGATGGCATTCCTCCACCACTGGAAAGGGAAAATCAGCTGGAGTAAGCCTCACCGCATGGCGTGTCCCTGCTCCCTGCGTATGAGCTGGACGTGCCTGCTCTCCACTTAGCCCGCCATCCCCCGGGGCAGTGCTGGTGCCTCGGGTGGCAAACTGTAGCTCGTGGTGACGCACTTTGCTGCTCACAGCCATCTGCCCTGGCACATGTGAGCTCCCTGCCTTGCTCAGGCCATTCCCCTTCTAAAATCCTCCCACAACATCAGAGTACCTGGCCTTGCCCCCAGCCTGCAAGCTTGGCAATGCCTATTTTCCTTTTCTTTTTTTTTTTTTTTTTTTCTTTCTCCTCTCCCCAGGATGGGACTGTCCTGTGGTTTGCCAGAGCTCTTTTTTTTTTATTTTTTTTTTTTTCCTGAGGGACATCCTCTTTATTTGCTTCAGCCTTTCAAAAGCAACTCGGCAAGGCCTTTCTGACCCAGTCCCCTGTTCCCTACCCAAGTATCCTCAACATACTGAAATGCAGACAGGAGCTCTCTCCTTGGCCGTTTAGTACTGGAGACCGCTTACACAGCTTAAGCGTGCTCAGAAATGACCTAGCTGATCTCAAGCTAAAATTCCTACGTGAGACTATCTGAAAGCTCTCTGTAGAAAGCCAGTGTACAGCTGGCTGAAATCAGGGCTGATGGGTGTCCGTAGTAACCTTCCCAGTCTGACCCCAACCTATGTATTAACTCACCTCAACCAAATGATGCGGAAGAGAACTACTCCGTACTCTTCCTTTCAGTATTAAGGAGTTTTCAAATGTGAGGAACTTGGAAGAGACACAGAGCCTGAAGCATCTGGCTCTGTGCCACTCCAGCAAGAAAACAGGTTGAGGCCTGATCTGAAGCAGTGTGGCAATATCTTAGGACTACAGTAATTCCTTCCTTATGGGATGCTGGGAAATCCTTGATTCATCTAAGGTAGGCCCCAAAGTAATCGCGTTCATTCTCCCTTTTGGGCTTTGCAGTGAGGAAGACCAAGGGCTCTCTTGGTCACGTCTAGCTACTCACCGAACTGTTGTCCCTGAAAGATGAAGGTGACTTGTGGGGAAAGGGAGCCGCCTTGAGAAGGACAAGGTAGAGATGGAAAGTTCAGAGAGGCGCAGCCTTTTACAGCCGTATTGTTGTTGATGCTCTGGTGAACAATCAGGCTCTTGAGGCATTCCTCCAGCTCTGTGATTTCCTCATCCCGCAGGCGGTCAGGCTGTAAGGCAAACAGCATCATCAGCGATTTGTGCCAGGTTCACCCCCTCGCAAAGCCGTAGATGCTTAGCTGGAAGGTGCAGCTTCAGATGATGGTGCCACGACAGGAGCAATGAGACAGCTATTGCCTGTAAACCGACCAAATGAGATGCTCGAATGGCGTTCTGGCTGCAAATGTGTGAATTTGAATCAGTAATGTGATACGAAACGGGCAGTCTGCCCCTCCCAAGTTTCCCACGTGCAGCAGTGCTTACAAGTTGCACAAAACTGCTACTAGTCCATGTTTATTTTCAGCAGCCCTCTGCAAGAATTAGGGCGCTGTCACAGGCAGCGTGGCTTCTCTGACTTACTGCACAGGAGGGGCAGACCCACAGAATAGGGTGACCCGATCCCAACAGCTCCGGGCCACCAAAGCAGGCAGCTCCTGCTACCCCCCCTTCTCTCTTTTTGCCCCTCTGTTACCTGGATCCTCTCCAAGCCAGTTTTTCTCACTAACCAAGAGAAAATTAGTCTGACCTCCAAAAAGCAGGTAATGAGAAAAGGAGTAATGAAGGTAAAGCACAGGGGAAGAGTCACTTGGCGAGTGCTGTGACTCGGTCTAGTGTTCAGTTCACATACAGCAGGTACCCAGCACTACCACAGCCAGTGACGGCTGCGCTGTACTGTCATCTTTGTGACTGCTGCACTGTTAGGCAGAGTCAGGCTGAGTCAGTTTTGGGGAACTGAGGATAAGCCCACCTCTTTTGCCCAGTCAGCTGGTTCAGCAGAGGGAGGGAGCAGCAAGCAGAAGCTGACCGGGTATGGGATATCACGTGTTGTTTGGTCCAGGGCTGAAAGGTTTGCATTTCATTCTCTGTGCTTACAGAAAAGCAACCTGGCAAAACGTGCTCTTGTACCTAATCTTCCCAAATAGATGGTGACTACCTATTTCTCAGGACCACCTCGAGAGAACCAGAGCTATAAGGTATTGCTAGCTCCAGGTGGAAAAAAAGAGAGGAGAAAGGCAGTAAGTGTAATCATGTCAAGTGCCTTGCTTTTGTGGTGAGATGACAAGATCTCACTGCTCTTGCTAGCAGGATTAGAGTGCCAGAGCCAAAGCGTGTGATGAGCTAGACGTTAGATATCGCCCCTGAGGGAAGAGACATTGCCTTCAGAAGGGCAGCCTGCTCCTGCTGGCAGCAGATGCTGCGCGTCCCCACTCTGTCACACGTTGTTGGCATAATGTGCAGACTGTGCTCACGCTCTTTTCTAGGTGCAGTTACCACTGCTACTCTCAAAGGAGGTGGTGTGCGAGGCAGGGGAGGAAGGTGCTGAGCAGTGACGGTTCCACACAGGACTGCTGTCCTCTCTGCCTGCCTCACAGGTGTATCGAGGCACACTTGCTTGTGCTCTCAACTGCACCTTCTGTAATTCCTCGTCTCAGTGGTGATAACAGCCACACTTACTGTTAGACACAGAAACCACAGTGATTTAGCAGAATCTCTGTAGACTGTTTTAGGTAACACTGTTTTCCTTCCAGAAAACTGCACTTTTCTGGGTCTTTTCTGGAGTCTGGAGAAGAGCAGAGCTGTTTCTCCGTATTACAGTTGCGAACTGAAGGATGGAGAAGTTGACAACCCAGCACGCTGCCGCAGAGCAAGATTTGCACCCGCCTTCCCGAGTCCTGAGCTACCTCTCCTCGCTGCTGCCTGGCCTCCCTCCCTCTCCCATTCACCTTTTCTCTGTAGATGCACTCCAGGCAGCGATCCTCATCCTTCAGCATGTTGTCGAGGTGCTCGTTGCCAGCCCTCAGCTCCATTTCAAGAGGCACCGTGGTCATGGCCAAGGAGAGCTGGAGGTGATTCTGGAGGGACTCCTGGAGCGCTCCTTCCCGGTAACTCTGCAGGAACCGGCGGCAGTTCTCCTGCTTGCAGAACTTGAGCTGCACTATCAGGTGCGGGTGGCTGCAGTGCACTTTGAGCATGTCCACACCATTCACGCTGCCGGTGGAGTCTGGCAGGGAGAAGTGAGCAGAGTCACTATCCAGGCATGAGACAGACAACCCAGACCCACTCCCATCCACCACCAAGCCTGCAACGGAGCAGCTTTTGAATTCTCTTCTCTCTGTGATAAAGTCCTCTGGGACGAAAAACCTGTATGTAAAACCAAGAGGAAAGGATTAAGTTTTTGCTGCCCTGCCACCATCGATCCCCACGAAGTGTGGTGTCCAGCTGAAGCTTTATGGTACTATACTCCAGGTAATTATCTCAACCCTGTTTATTAGGGGAGGTTTTAAGTTCGAGGTTCCATTTCCAGGACAGAAATGGTTACGCTAAACCGGTAGCACAGGGAAGTTTTAAAGATGAAAGTGCATAGTTCAGCTCAGTGTTCAGTCAGATTTCAGTCCTTGTGACTGGAGTTTTATGCAATGATGAAGGTCCTGGAAAAAGACCCAGCATTTCCTCTCCGCCCTGTGCCTAGAGCTAACTTTTGGCTGGCTCTGAGCCTTCAATACATCCCACAAACGGCAAATGATAGATCCAGCTACAGGAACTAGGCTGCTTGAGTCTGGGCCTTGACTTGTTAAGCTCTTTTGCACAGGGAATTAATTCATGGTAAAATCTAAGCAAGAAGCAGCCAGGGATGTACCCTCTAACATTAGTGCAGGAGGAATGTGAGCAACACGGACAACAGAAATTGTCCAGGCCTTCATTCTTCCTTCTCCAAGCAAAATTTAAATTTGACTAGCTGTGCACATTGACCTTGTCACCACAGGGATTTTATATGCTGATGATGACAGTTTAGAGTACGTGTTTTTCTCTCTTTTGCAGCAGAGGGCTGTGGGAGGCTGGCTGTACTGCTTCCAGACCCGAATTAACCTCCTGGCCTGTCCTCACACCGGACCCTACGGCGGTACCAGCTCAGACGGGCACTACACCAGGTATTTCTAAACCACACCTCGTGGCATCAGTTAGACACGCTTGGAGGGCAATCCCAAGGCAAAATAGTCTTACGTGCTCCACATTAGGCAGGACAAGTGACCTGGCATTTAAAAGTATGTGATCTAACGTCGGGTTTACCGAGTCCTGGTTGCATCAGAAAGTCTAGTTTGGACCAGATGTGTAACTGGGACGCAGGGCTAAGCACCTAGCAAAGGCACTGTGGCTGACCAGAAATGCCTTTTTATCGCTTCCTTCAATACTTTGTTTTTCGTGAGTGGTGGTTAAACAAAAGCTTCCGTAACAGGGTAAGAGGGCTGGGGAGGGAAAAGCTGTACAGACACGGAAACCTTTATGAACGGTGTACAAGACAGCTTAAAGCCACCTCAAAAGAGAGGACTTTGCATGCAGTTCTTTGTGAAACTTCAGACAGCGTCAGATTTCATGTCCTTTTTAGGTCTGAATGATCATGGTAGGATTTAGCGGTTTTGTGGGCTTTCCTTTAAATGTGTGAGGAGATTTACATTCCAGTAACACGCAGCAGGCATAAATCGAGCCTAACGGGACAACTGTGTCAGGCTTCCTGCTGCTTCACATCTTTGGACCGAGCTGTGAGATGAGCAGGCCCGTATTGGGTAAACTAGCTGACTTGGCTAGACTCGTGATTGCCAGAAGAAATCACAGAATAGTTACGCAAGCCCAATTAAACAATATAGGTTCAGCTCTATGACAGGTGAAGAACGCCATGAGAGTCATTCTAGGCAAGTATGATAAACTCTTCAGATTACTATTATTCTGCAGTCAGCTTGGTGCGAGGGTGGATAGAGAAACGCAGTTTTAAGGCCATTTGCATCTCAAGTCCTTTTTTATGTAAATAGGGCTACATACAGTTGAAGTGAATGTAATTGTGCCTGTTGATATCGGAAAAGAACTTGAACTGGCTATCGCTAATTTTAAAAATCGGCCTCTCAAAGCACAAATCATGTTTCTGTGGTGGTATAAAGACAGCAATTAAATCTTCTTTCATAGCCATTGCAATCTTTTCTCCTCTTACATAAATGGGTTTAAACAAACATTCATAAAGTAGGAGAACTCACAGGATAGTTCAAGTTGGAAGGAAGCCCAGGAAGTCTCTAGCCCAACCTCCCGTGTGAAGCAGGGTCAGCTCTGAGGTCAGACCAAGTTGCTCCGGGCTTTATCCAGTCCCGTTTTGAAAAACTCCGAGGATGGAGAATACACAGTCGCTCTGAGCAACTGCTTGACTGTCCTCATGGGCAAAATGTTTGTCCTCGTATCTGGTGTCTACCTCTCTTGTTTCAATTTGTGCCTGTTGCCTCCCATTCCCCATGCACCACTGCGAAGAGCGCGGCTGCACCTCCCGCTCCCCCTAAGTATCGGCAGGCTGTTGGTCTGTCCCCCAAAGCCTTCTCTCCCCCAGGCTGAACAGGTCCAGCTCCCTCAGCCTCTCCTCACAGGACAAGTGCTCCAGCCCCCAGCCATCTTGGTGGACCTCTGCTGAACTTGCTCCGTTTTATTGTCTTTATGAAATACAGTGAACACCAGCCTTCCTTACCCATGACTGTGAGATTAAAGAAAGGCATGGCATCGCGTGAAGAGATGAGACAGTGTGCCAAGATATCAGAGAGGATGGGTACCTGCTAAAGCCAGCTTCAGCGCTTTGAACACACTAGGTTTCTTCTGGGAGCTTTCATAGAGAGACGGCAGAACGATGGTCTTGCATGTCGACTGGAGGAAGAGATAAGCGCTGCCGATCCAAGGAGTGGAGCTGCCTGCCATCTTCAGCCCTACAAAATCACACGGGTGAGCTGAGAGACCATAGGAAAGACAGCCTGATGCCGGGTGAGTGCTTACAGCAAACGCTAAGCACAAACATGACAGGATTATGGGGATTTACCCTTATTTCCTAGAATAGGTATTGACGTTGTTAAAGCAAATGTAACCTTTGTGGAGTTTACTGTCGTTCTGTAAAGCACAGCACAGTGGGACACAGTGTCCCAGAGACTCAGCAGCTCACAAAGCTCTGCTTTCACTTTCCATTCATTTTGTAGTTCAAAGAGACTCTGAAGCAAAGATTTTCAGTCCTCATGCCTCTGCCTTCCCAGCCAAGCTGGCAAAGCCTGAAGATGCATAGCTGGGGTGCTGCAGGGAGCACCCTGCAGTCCTGGTCCTGGCATGCTCACACAGACTGAAGCCCTGTTGCAGGCAGAGGTCCCGGCCCCCTGGTTGTTCTCACTAAAGGACAGGGTACAGAGCCCAGGGCTTACGCAGCAGGAGACTCAGGGCTATCCCTCTGCTTTATGTACTAGTTCATTCATTATTCCTCTCCCACCATCTGCCTCTTGCAGCAATCACCCACCTCTCCCTTCTCATCACGCCCGTTCCTCGCCGGCCAGCTAATGCAATGCTTACATCTACCGCAGCTGCACCCAGCTCTGCTCCCAAAGATTTGGAAGACGAACCAAAACACCTCCCAGGCTACGGATACTCGGAACGGAAAAGCTGTGCTAGACTGGGCAATGCCGGACTGAGGCTGTGGCGGCTGGAGAGCACCTGACAGCCCAGGAGACAGGCATGGCCACCCCTCCTTTCTGGTGTGTACACAACCTGTCTGAGCTGGTGAGCTGGTCACCGCAGGCGCCCCGGAACCGCTCCCACAGAGAGCGGCGCTCAGAGCCAGCCCTTCCATCACATCACAGTGACAAGCAATTGGGGCCAGTCCCAAGTCCTGCCCCCTCTCTGAGTACTTGCTTGCACCTCTGTCACACCATCAGCTGCTTCCCCGCGGGCATCCCTTCCTTCCTGCTTTCTGCCCTGTTGCTCAACCCCAACAGCCTTCCCTTGGCTGCTAGCACTGCCCTGACAGTATAACTGCTGGCCCGGAGAGCGTCCCTCTCTTCAGATATCCTCTAGATCGTGGGTATGAAAGTCGTTGGTCACCAGGGGCTGCCAGACCAAGAAGGATGACCTCCCATGGACAGGCTGTCCTCCAGGTGGTAGGTGGGGCTGGGAACCATTTCCATCCCTTGACGCATGTCCAACAGCACACTGGGATGTATGGCGCACCTTGTTTCCTTACTATAACCTTGAACTGCGCCCAGCACAGGAGCCTTTCACTTGTTCAGAAAATACAGGAAATAACCTGCAAATCATAAAATTCACACTGAGTTCAAGGAGTGCCTGTGGGACGCAGGAGCGAGCGTTTCCAGGCCATGGACCCCCACATCACACAAGCCTTTTAGAAAAGCATCTCATAAAGAAAAAAGAGGAGGATGCACTGCTGCTGCAGTCCAGGTCTGGTCTGAGCCTCCCAACACCAGGAAGTTTGGGATGTGGGCACCCATCTCCTCGCATCTTGCAGAAGGAGGGTAACAGAAATCTGAGTAACACCTTAGAAAACTACAGGCATGGAGCATCTAAAAGATTTAACCCAGAGAACAATTCATCTTTTGCAGTGCAAGTGCCTGAGAGCTCCCTGCCAGCCCAGAGGCACGTGAAGAACAAGGTCCCTCTTTCACCCTGCTCCTGTCGCTGCAGTGTGGACCCCGCTGCCCCAGCACCCCGTCTCCACGCAGACCGGGCCCCCGCTCCTCACCCACCGCCTGCTTCCACTCAGTGTTGACAGGGAGCCTGGAGATTACCCAGCTGAAACTCAAAAACCCAGGTGAGGAGCCCTTTGCTGCTGTGCCTGGGCAGTTTTCCAGCCCGACGCACACCGCCACAGCCCAGTCCCCACTAGGCAGTGGGGACCCCTCAATGTCAAACCCTTGTGGGGGGCTTTACAGAAAAAACCCCAGGCAGTAACGTAGCGTAACGCGTCGTTATTGCCCTTTTTTGCTGACATATCATAGAATCGTGGAATGGTTTGGGTTGGAAGGGACCTTAAAGATCATTAGTTCCAACCCCCTGCCCTGGGCAGGGACACCTCCCACCAGCCCAGGTTGCTCCAAGCCCCGTCCAGCCTGGCCTTGAACCCCTCCAGGGATGGGGCAGCCACAGCTGCTCTGGGCAACCTGGGCCAGGGGCTCACCGCCCTCACAGCCAAGAATTCCTTCCTCAGATCTCAGCTCAATCTCCCCTCTTCCAGTTTGAGGCCACCACCCCTTGTGAAAGGTCCCTTCCCAGCTTTGCTGTAGCCCCTGCAGACACGGGAAAGCTGCTCTGCTGCCACCCCTCTCCAGGCTCCGGGCCTCTATTACCACGGTGTACGGCCGGCGCCAGCCTGCTGCCGTGAAGCCGAACTGGGAGGGGGCTGGAAAGCCCGAGGGACTGTCTTTATTTTAAGGAAAAAGAGCAGGGGGCGGCCGCCAGCCCTGGGCCCCGCCGGGCCGCGGCGCCGCCGGTGCCCGCCCGTCCCCATCCGCTGCAGCGCCGGGCC
>VYZM01019498.1:45194-103266 GCA_013398915.1 Dromas ardeola | reverse complement strand
CGGGCGGAGGGGGCCAACGGCACCCCCCCGCCATCGAAATATTGCGCTTCCCGTGGACATCCGCCGGTTTTCTTGTATTGCCCCCGCAAAGCCAGCCCCGAGAACCCGCCTTGCGTCCGCCCGAAGGGCGCCGTTCGCTGAGGGGGTGCCGGCCGGGCCTTGGCGCCTCCAAGGGCTCCACGCCGGCGGCTGGACGCCCACCCAGCTTCGGCCATTCCTGCCGGTGAGGATACGTAAGGTGGTCAGGAACGACTCTGTTCAGGCAGCTGAAGAGCTCCCTGGTCCGTCGGGGGTCACTCGCACCCCTGCGTAGCTTGTGGCCAAGGGCGCCGCGTGGCTGGTGGGTCTTCAGCCTTCCCCCGCGACGCTAACGAGAGCGAGCGGTGGAAACGAAGATTGGTTGGGTTAGTAATTAGTGAGCAGCGGAGGGAGTTCAGCTCGCATGCCCTCCCTTCCCTGGAGCTCATTTTGAAAAAGTGGTCCTGGGATAATTTAATTGCGGAACACAGTAACTGCAGCATTTGTAACTGGGTACAGGGGTTTGCTCAGGAGGGGAGAGCGATTAATGATGTGCAGTTTCCTTCCCCAGGCAAATCCAGCAGGCTCGACGGGACGCTGCTGTCCAAGAGCACAGCGGGCGAAGGGGGGAAGCTCCCAAAAGAAACGAGCAGGGAGCCCGGCGCCGTTTGGGAGAGCAGCCCTGATGGAGGGGACCCCTGGGACCCTGCTTAGCAAAAGCAGAGCAGCGTGATACCGAGCGCGGTGAGCAGGTAGGGACACCTGGGCTGGTCCTCCAGATGATGGTGTCAGTATAGTTGCTGAATTCTGCTGGGCGTTCTGGTTTCGTCCTTCCTGCAGTGACTGGTCTCCCACCTCTTTCCGAGCCAGGCGAGGCTGTTAACTCCGCTGCGCTCCTCTGACGATCTGAATGGACAAGTAGAGAGAGCGGGGCAGCTTTTCCCGAGTCCATGAGAGGTTCTGCGTCAAGCAAAGCGAGGAGCTGCATTTGGGTCTCCAGCGCTCAACTTCAGGTAGGACCTTCCTGCCTGGGCTGCGTTTGTCTTGCATAGATGTCCTGCCGTGCATGGAGGGGTAACGCATAGATGTCCTGCCCTGCGTGGAGGGGTAACAGCAGCTCCCTTCTTTGTCCCCCAGCTGGCGAGAAGCTGGCGTGGGCCTGGGGCCAGATTTTGTGCCCATGCGCTGGCTGCTGTCACTCTGGCTCGGCAGTCTGTTTGTGCAAACTCCCCAGGGGGCTGAACTTCAAACGAAAGTGGAAAGCATTATAAAAGATTTTTATATAGAGAGAGATATATTGAAAATACATACATATTTAATGCTATTTTACGACATCAGTCTGTTAACAATACTAGCAAATTTGTTTGCTAAAGGAAAAACGTAATTGAAATAAATGCCTGAAGGGGTTAATCCGGGCTGGCTCTCCTGGGTGCTCTCCTTTACAGGGGCAGGCAGCACCCACAGACCCCTTCAGGGTCAGTGCCTGGTGGTGCCAGCGCTTCTGGAAGCCAGGCATTTACTTGCTGACAGTTTAAGAAGCAACTTTTAAGTTCATGCTTTTAAGGGTCAAGGGGGTTAAACGAGCCCAGACATCCCAACCTTCCCCTACAAAAGACAAGCCTGAAGCAGTGCTGCGGAAACCACAGGGGGAATTGCTGCGGGAACCATCGCTCACCCGCATCCCGTAAACATTTTTCCTCGAAGCTAATCTATTTGCTGTATATTGAGGGGGTAAAAAAGCAAAGGGCAGCTGAGACCTGAGTTTCCGCTAATCCTTGCTGAGTGCGTGCTTTCAGGGAGCATCCCGCATGGTGAAATCAAAGCACTCGGAGTTTCGCCGCTTGGGAAGTAAAGATACCAGCAAGGGGAGAGGCTGCGGCTCAGCAGGGCTCAGCTGGTGTGGGATTTGGGTGTCGGGATTGAATGGCGTGCCTGCTTGGGAAACGCGGGGCTGCAGTGTGGGAAGGGTCAGCCCCGCAGGGAAGCAGGGTGTTAGCTAACTGGGGGGGGACGGGACGGGTGCCGAAGGAGGAGGAGGACAGGGCTATTAATCTGTGCCTTCCCATAAAGGATAGCGCAGCATCCCGGCTCCCACCCCGTGGGCAGGGAAAGGCAGCTGGCTCTCAGCTGGTGATTTTTCGCATCTCCTCCTCTGCTCCTCCCTCGGGGACGCAGGCAGTGCTGGCAGCCGCAAGCGCAGAGGAAGAGGGGCTCTGCTCCGAGAGGTACGCTGCCGTGGTGGGGGCTTCCCTGTGCCTCTGGGCTCGCAGGGAGAGTGGTGGCCATGCCCGGGTGCCTTGGGCCCCTCGGCCGAGAGTCGCACCGCCTGTTCCTGTTGGGGTTGTCGGCCGCCCACTCCCAGCCGGCCTCCACTTGGGGCCTGCCATGCGCAGAGCTGACGAAGCTCCGTCATCTAGTTAATAAAGCTCAGAGATCCTCGATGGCTTGCCGGAGCCGGTCCGGACCTGGCTCTCCTCACCGGGGCAAGCACCCAAGGTGGACCCAAGCCAGCCCGCAGCGTTCACAGACTGTGAACCGTGCTCCTCGCCGACCCAAAGCCATTCCCTTACTTAAAGTAACACCAATAATTTTGCCTTTCTGCCTGTCTTCCTGCTCTCTGGCCATATTTTTAAGCTTTTCCAAACAATCACCATGGCTAGAAATGCGCTCTTATTTTCTAAGAGATTCAAGGTCTTTTTCACCTGGCTGTAAGGGCTCGGACTTTAAGGAAAAATATCGTAATGAAAATGAAAGGAGCTGAACACGTGAGATTTCACCTAGGGCAAAGGGCAGTTTAACATTTTGGCAAACGTGTATTAGAGACGGTATTAAAAGCAGCTAAAAGCAGAAAAGCAGGGTCCGAGCTGTCAAGGTGATTGTCAGAGAAGATGACAGATCATGAGTTCCCAGGAAGGAAGCAGGACTGTATCACTTGGCTGTTCGAGCTCGGCGGTGGGTGGAAAGGGGCTTGTCGCTGATAGATGGCAGATAAGATAGCATAGCTGCTATGCTACTGCCACCTCACACTCAAAATAATGAGTCACTCTTCAAAGCAGCATATTAAAGAAAAATGTGCAATTGTGTTCCTCTCCGCATTATGCTTTTTGCGTCGCTACTCCGTACTTGCTTTGTGTTTTTCAACTCTTTCCCTACTTTGAGGATATCCAGAAGTGCAGGTTTTCATTTAAATGAAGCCTGCGATGCTGAGATAATGCTGTGGCTGCAGGACCTGGGGCTTCCACAGCAAGAGGGCGTGCCATGAAATTCGGAGGGAGATTGCGAGGCTCGGGCTGTGCTCCAGTGCTAGCCTAGGAAGGGGAACGTTTGCATTTAAAAATCCCTCGCTTGTTCATGAGAGGGTTGAAAAAATTCATCATGTCGGTAGTTTTATTTGTGCAAAAATCTAGAAGATGGATAAAACACATTTCTGGAAGATGAGGAATGAGAAAGTTAGGTAGTGGTCTGTTCCTGTTAACCTCAGCCTTCTTCCCAGGCGTTTATTCTTTTGCATTACAGCTCACCTGAAAGGTTAATCAAAATACGCGTTTCCATTTCTAAGTCAGACATGTATAAATGCAATTTCTGAGAACTGGATTCACAGAGATATTTTTTTTTCAAACTGTCGCCTCTCATGATAGGCAAGTACCGCTGTAATTAAGCTATTGGTTTCTACTCTAGGCCTTCTGTTTCACTATCGGTAAAAAATGGATATGTGGGGCTGTTGTCTGTGCAGAGCTTCTGCTTGCAAAGAGGTTGGTTGGTTTTTTTTCACCCCGCAGTTTGAGAAATCTGTCTCAGCTTTTTGAATACCGGTGCAGCAGTACTAGAAAATTCGCTTGCATTTTTTATTACTCAGAGTAGCAAAACCTCACTGCAAGAAAAAAGGCGCTTTGTTTCACCGAAGCTTTGATCTGATATCTTTAACTCTTGAAAAGTATCACCCAGCTTCTTAGCATTGATTGAAAAAACTGTGCAAAACAATTGGCCAACAGATTTTCCTCATTTTTGTGTTCAATTTCATAATTCGGTGAAGTTTCAAGTTTGCAAAAAACTTTGATCTTCTGTGTGATCCAGTTGCATTGGTTTGATTTGTTTAATAAATTCTAATGTGTGTGTCTGTCTTCTGTTTTGTTTTGTTTTTCTGAACAGGGACTTTTGAGAATTAATTGCAGTTTTGGAAGTTTCTCCCGTTTTTTTAAACCTGACTGAATCGGCAAAATGCCCGCTCCGGTTCCAGGACTGTGGAACTACATCCCAGAAGAAATCCTCATCCAAATTTTCTATTATCTTTCGCTTCGAGATAGATACGCGGTCTTCCAGGTGTGCAGACGATGGGCTACAGCTGTTTCTTCCAGCTCTGTTTGGCATTTCACAGAGATCAGGTACGAGGGGTGGGTTTCTAACGTCCAAGCATCTTTGCAGACATAACCAGATCGTTGTTTCCGGTGCACGTCAAACATTTACACCACTCTACTAGGAGGTTATTGACGTGAATTGTGACTTCTAGGCGTGATGGTATTATCTTACATGACTAGTGCCTGTTTATATAATAGAGAAAACTTGTGTGTTGTGCTGGGGTTTTTCAGGTGCTGCTGCTGATTTGGGTTTTATTTTATTTTTAAATACTACATTCTTAGGTACGTTGTTCTAAGTTGCTATTTGAAAGTGGCAAGAGACAAAGTTACTGAATAGTTACCCTTGTCGTGACACTGACTTCTCTGATGGGTCTTTCTGGGGACTGACTCTTCTCACCTCCTGACTCCTTCAGTGTTTGGCCTTAAAGCGACTCTCCAGGCATCAAGTGAGAAGAAGCATCTAGGGTACCTGTTGGTGTTTGCAGAAACACTAGTAAAGGAGAGTATCTGCTCTGTGCTTGCTCAGCTCAGCGTTCACGGTGACTAAGAGTTTGTTTTACCCTTCCAGCTGCGATTCAGAGGATGAGGAAGGCATGCTGCAGAGCTTGCTCCAGTTCCTCAGCCAAATCAAACACCTGAAGATCGTGTTTGACCAATCCAAGGAGGTCAACCGGAAGAACGTGACATGCATCTTGGATGCGTTGGCAAAACAGAACCACAAACTGCAGCAGCTGTGCATTGTGTGCCACGGGGAGAACCCCTACTTCTACTCTGGCCAGGACATCCTACAGAGCATACGGAATATATGTGCCACTACAAACCAGATAGATCTTCAGCATATTGATTTTCGACAAATGCCCTTCACTCTCGACGATGAGCTTGTTGAACTCTTGGCTACCACCAACCCAAACTTGCACAGTTTGTTCATCAACAACCGCACCCTGGTGTGCAACGTGGCACCAGGCACCATTGGGAAAGTTCTCAGAGCATGTCCCAAACTCTCGGCCTTGGGGGTTTACTATGCCAGTTTGTCTGACGATGTGTTTCAGGAACTGCTCAAGCCCGAAAGAGCAGCTTTCACCCATTTAGACATTTTCTGTGAGCGCCTGGACAAATATATACCGGTTATCTCAGAAGAGCTCTGGGCTGCTGTAAGTCAAAAGCATCCTCAACTCCGTGTAGACCTAGAGTTTGATCATACGGTCCCTGCCTGCAAAATCCCACGGATCCTAAAGCTGAATATACCTGTGAGCACACTGCAACTTAATACCTATAATTACATGGTAAATCAGATTAGGTTTGTCACCCAGAGCTACAGCGGTACTTTAAAGAAGCTGATGCTGCAAACCACGTCCTCAGAGGACTTAAATTCCTCGCTCGTCGATCTGGCCAGGCAGTGCAGAAATCTGTTGGAGATCCACTGCTACTGTGTGGTCAGCCAGGAGGTGGTAGAAGCGTTCCTCACCCACTGCCCCAGTCTGAAACAATACACTCTGAAGGTCACCAAGGAACGGCACCCCTGGAAACCAGTAACAGTTCGGTGACCAGCTCCTACGGACTTCCATGGGGACCTGCGAGAGGACAGGGAAAGAAAATTTGGGGCTACACGGACAGTGCTGCAAAGTGCCCTCTGCACTCATTGAGAACGTGCTGTTTCACCAGCGCTGGCCGTTACATATGATGCACACCTGTTCTGCAGACCAAGCATTTACACTCAAATGTGATAGAGAAAGGATTATACAGAGACATAGAATTGCCCCCCTTGATTGTTTTTTTTCTTTATGGGGTTACGTGGGGCAGGTCTTTTTTCTTCTCTGTTTCTTTGTTTAGCAGGAATGCCGACTTTACCCTTTGCGGGTTTTTACTGAGGACCTCAGCAAAATTTCGTTTTGATTTTACAATTTAAAAGAATCTCAAAGTCAATCACGTTGTGTCAGGCGCCCAGTGACAGCTTAAATAGACAGTTAAGGAAGCGGCGCTTTTTCTGCCCAGGGGGGTACTTGGCCATGCAGATCCAGTGAGCTGTAGCAACAAACTGTCATCATCTGATGGAAAATCCAGTCTGACTTTGATAATTCCTCTTTTGGCATTTCGGTGGTGATGAGCTTGCCAGTTGTCAGGTAACTTCCAGCTTGGAGGGAAACAACAGGAGATGAATCATGGTAGAAAATACAAGCAGGAGAAAAAGCACTTAAGGAAAAACATTCACAAGGTAGTAATAAAAGGCACGTGGCCTGCAAATTCCCTTGCTCATCTTGGCTTGCTTTTGCTCGGGAATCCAGATTTCTAGGTTATAATTCGAATACCTTTTGCAGAGACCTTTACTTTTATTACATTGTTAGTGTTTCTTAGGAGAATCGAGAGCCTTGACAGTTTTTGCATTGATACCTGCATTCATGTGCACGTTGTCCTGCATCTGAATTAGGAAATGTGTGTGTGGGTCTGCTGTACCAAGGGTTTTGGTCAGTGTTATTTGAAGAGCAGTTTCTGAGTTGAAATGATCTTGGCATAAAGCTACACTGCAAGCACCTATTTAGCGCTATCTAAAGCATTAATAATAATAAAAGCATATTGTCATGTGTCATGGGTGGAAATATTTGACACGGTTATGATTTAGCAGCAATTCAAAACTTATTTGTGATTTGAGGTAGATCAAGAGGTTGAACTTGAGCAGCACTTAATCATTAACCAACTGAAAGATGTACAAAGGGATTTAGCAAAATAATTGAACAGCAACTCAGTTACAGATTTAAAGATGACAAGATTCACACTAACTGACTATAAGGTATCCCCAATCAATACATACACATGTGAGCAAAAGCATTTATCTCAAATTAATACATATACATGTAAGCAAAAGCATGTAAGCACGCACGCACACACACGTCTCTGATTGCTGGGATCAAAATCTTGTAGTAGGGAGCGACTCTAACGAGCTGATGGGTTTTTAGCTCCTACACGTGCAGGGACAAAGAGAAGAACATCCGCCCCCGTAGAGCTGATGTGTACATCAGAAACATAGAGGTGGAGAGGTGGATGAAAGAGAGACTAGCCTATAGTTAACAATTTCCCGTGTTTAGAGTAAATACTCCCGCTGCATCGGCATTCCTCAACGGGCCATAGTTGAGACTCAAGAGGGATTCTCTCGCCCTGGCCTCCGCTCCTCCAGGTGTCAGCCTGAGCAGCTCCTGGCTCCAGGGAGGTGGTGGCCACAGCCCGCTGCGAGCCAGGAGAGCTCAAAGGGTCTCACTGGAATCGCTACTTACAGGAACCGAGATAATCGACTTTCATCTGGTATGTTTCCACTCCAGCCCAGCTCGGACAATGGGATATTCTGGCACTTTCCACCGGTTACACCGGCCCAGAACTCGCTAGATCTTGGGGTCCTGGTATCCCCACTCTGTGGCCACGATCCATATATTGTCAGGAGTGATCCATTTATAGTTCTTATTTTCAAAGGGTAGGAGCCATGGGAGCCGGGCATGCTGAGGGGTTGCCGTAGTGTTCTGGTCCGTTGCTCTCCACCTTTTCTTTCTTTCATGTTGTACCATTACGTGACGTTCTGGCCCATTGTATGTGTCCCAAGGTGGGGAGGAAATCGCGCCAAGCACCGAGTGGCCCAAAGTCGGGGGGGGTGTTGCACCACCAGAATCCGCCCCGTGTCTGAAGTCAATTTATCTTGTCCATAGAGCGGCAGTGTGGCTGCCTCTTGCCTCTATGCCTATAAACAGGGAATGCAATCCAATTATCATTTGAGGGAAATGTTGCTTTTGGCTAGTCTCTCCGAGTTTCGTTAAATGCGATTAAGTGACATCATACACGCGGGGAAATTTTGGCAAAAATGTAACTTCTTTAGCCATCCTCCAAACTCTGATGTATAGAACAATGTTTAACAATAAGCATAATATAACAGCGATCAGTAAGATCACGATAGCGTGCAACACCAGGTTTAGTTGCCGTTGGAGAGCATCCCAACAGGACTTCCCACCATTGCTCTTCGCTATCTTTTTGACTTTTTTCACGCTCGACGTACGTCTTCAACGTTTCGGTGGACTGTGGTAAGAGTCTTTTGTCCGGTTTCTCGTGCTTGTTAGAGAAGGTTGGTTAAGTCAGGGTGGTGAAGGCATTGTCTGACTATAGTTAGATTCATTCTGATAGCTGCGGGTTGTAGCTCACGGTATAACATATAATCAAAAGACAAATCATCATGAGTGGTTACTGGTACAGAAAAATTAAAATCACAACCAATAATCATAGAAAAGTTGCACGCACATAAGTTAAGCTGATTGGTTGTGTTATAGGCAAGATCGTCTATCAATAGAGATTCACACAATGTTCACATGCAGACACATCCTTTTCCAACATATATAACCAGTTTCCGGAATCTCATTTGGGTGGATTTCGAAGAGGCAGATGTTTTGTTCAGTGTCTAAACAGATGTTGTGAGCTTCAAGACTTGTTACTTTCACAAATGCAACCTTGCTATTCTCGCCCAATGCATGTGTTTACATCAGTTGTTTGCCACTTTTCCTCTTTCTGATGGGCCCACACTCTGCGCTCTAAGGGATAGAGTATGGTTCCATTGTGATTCAGGCCTCAGGCAATGATTGGGTGTATAGTGTACACCAGGCATTGCCTACTGTGAGGACAAAGGCGACAATCTTATCACTTTCTGTGTGATAAGTGAAGTTGATTAATTGCCACCATGATTGAAGCTCCTTTTCAAATTCTGAAGCATTGTCCTAAATCAATTTACGAATCTAGGTGGGTAGGGTTCCTCCTTCTCCTTCTCTGAGAATGGCTGCTACCATAGACTGTATCCACAACGGTGCTTGGATACAACTCAAGGCAAGAGGGGCGTTACCTTGGGTTGCTCCGAGGGCTTTTACAATTAATTGATGATCATTTTCTTCTATTGGTTCCCAATGAGGTAAAGTGTCTGATAGGAGCCATTGACTTGCTCCCAAGGCCGATAAAGATGACTTGAGTGGGCGTTCCGCTTCGGTTAGGTCATGGTGGCTGCAGTAAGTTTGTTCAGTAGGACTTCAGTGTCTGTGCTATTTAGTACTCCTAGTCCTGTTCCCAGTAACCCAGTGGTGTCCCAGCATACGCCTCGGGATTGCTTATTGTTAAAAGCTCATGCATGTAGCCATGCTAGCCAGCCAGCGTGAGCGACTCCCAGAAAGGTAGGACAGTCTGGTCTAATTGCTGACGCATTAAAGTGCAGGGCTAGTTCCATTCTTTTTAGGGACCAACTGGGGTTAAAGAGAACTCGCTGTTGTCCTGTATTTTTACTTATGTAAGGGCCTGCGTAGTATATGTGAGGAGACAGTTTAGTAGGAGGCCGAATTGCCAAAAATGGTTGTTGAATTTCGATTTTAACCTGGAAGGCCAAACTGGAATGGAAATTGAAGTCGGCCCAGAAACATGTTCTGAGTACTGAGCGGGATATGGTTAAGGTATACCAACACTCGTGTCCGTAAGGACAAACATGTGCGTGGTCAAAATCACATTTATTTCCAATATAATCTACAGTAATGTGTAAAGCTTTTGCACAGTCCGTATGGTTTTCAATTTGGCATCCTATTGAAATGGTGTTTCCACTTATCCAGTTTAGAGATGGAATTTGTTGTCGTCATCTTTTATAATCCATTTTTGTTTAGGGAAGGCAACATTATTGCGTAACACTACTACAGACAAATTTAGAGATTTGGCAGGGTAAGTGTTGGGTTCGTATCCATTATAGCCTGGATGAGCGTGGATCCATGGCCATCCTGTTGTGCACGAGTTCCATATATTATGTGTGCCAATTGTCAAATCAAATAGTAGATCTGTGGTTTTATGGCCCTAAATAGAAAATGCAATTACAGGTTTGGTAAAGGTGAAATTATACCAGTGAACTAAATTTGGTTCTGTTATTTTATAACAATCGTTGTTGTGGTTTTCTGGTATGGCGAAATCAGTACAAAATACTTTAATTTCCATTGGCTTAAGGTACGTGGATCCATTGATTACCCGGCACCCAATTTGTATTTTATCTCCTGGCATGGCTTGCAGTTGAGCCATTCGATGAGAGTCATCCCAGCCCCATTCCTCTTTTGTGTATACTTTTTTCCCCATGTAAGACTAATTAGGCCTGCGTTGCTTTGTGGTGTTCCAAGACTTCCAGGGTATCTTAGTAGTGCATGGTCCCATGGATCTTGTGTGTGGGCCATTGTAAGCATACTTACTCCAATGAGGAGAGAGAGAGAGAGAGTGGGGAAAGGGCATGTATCCATCATCGTTGTTGTTGCCATTGATGTATATCCCAGCAGATCGATGCAGTGAGGGAAAGAAGAGGTAGACACGATGCTGTGAAGATGCCAGTGTCGAAGGTGAGGATCGCTTCCACTGTGCTATTGAGTGGGATCGTTGGAGATGTTGCTCCTTCCCAAGACGTTGGTGGAGTTCTTCATTTCTGTTTAAGAGAAAGAAAAGAAAGAGCTGTCTCGGCGGGGAAGGCTGAACAGGTTACCCCCCGTTTTGTGATGCAGGATATGTCCTGCACCTTTCGTCAGGGAGCTATAAATTAGCTTTTGCAGTTTGGCACACCGCACAAGTTCCCACAACGCCAGTAACTTTAACTCTTTGCGGTCCAGGTCGTAAGCTCAGCTTGTCAGCATCCTCTTGTGTAATAATTGAAATTTGCACTGCAGTATCAATTAAAAATTTTGTTAATTGCTTTTGAGGACCGGCTGGAATTAAAATGTAAGGATCATTCTCATTTAGCCATAAATAAGTTTCTGCTTTCCAGACAGGCAGGCCCAATCGCCTTCCAGCCATTGTTAGTTCTTTCTTTTATGTTTTGTAACTGATCTCTATAAGGGGAGGGAGGGTTAATTTTCTCTCCAGGAGCCAGCGATGGAGGAGTTGGAGTGCTTGGATGGTGTCGTTTCTGGAATGCTTGAATTAGACTCAGAATGACACCAGTCAGCTGTCTCTGAATCACGGCTCTAGGAATTCCTAGCACCAATGCTTGATTCCATAACTCTTTTCTCCACTCCTGGCCCTTTAATTGCCGCTCAGAGAGTTTTAGTTCTTGAGAGCTTGTTTTGATGTGATTGCCAAATTTGCCCAACAGCGCAACCTGTATTTTTTGTTTCACTGGGAATTCCATCCCATCCCATCCCATTTCTCGCATATGGTTGATAGTTTCTTGCATTAACATTGCCCAGGTGGGGACCTCCCTGCGACATGCCGCACTCATCTTCCCCTTCATCCTCTTTAACGGTCTGTGTTAAATTTATTCATTCATTATGATTTAAGTCCCTCTGGATTTCATCCCTTTTTGCAATACGGAAAGGTTTGAGTGTGGCAGGGGCTCCTTTTATTAATGGTTTAAGCATAGCAGGAGTTGCAGGTGCTGAGATAGNTTCTTCTCTGTTTCTTTGTTTAGCAGGAATGCCGACTTTACCCTTTGCGGGTTTTTACTGAGGACCTCAGCAAAATTTCGTTTTGATTTTACAATTTAAAAGAATCTCAAAGTCAATCACGTTGTGTCAGGCGCCCAGTGACAGCTTAAATAGACAGTTAAGGAAGCGGCGCTTTTTCTGCCCAGGGGGGTACTTGGCCATGCAGATCCAGTGAGCTGTAGCAACAAACTGTCATCATCTGATGGAAAATCCACTCTGACTTTGATAATTCCTCTTTTGGCATTTCGGTGGTGATGAGCTTGCCAGTTGTCAGGTAACTTCCAGCTTGGAGGGAAACAACAGGAGATGAATCATGGTAGAAAATACAAGCAGGAGAAAAAGCACTTAAGGAAAAACATTCACAAGGTAGTAATAAAAGGCACGTGGCCTGCAAATTCCCTTGCTCATCTTGGCTTGCTTTTGCTCGGGAATCCAGATTTCTAGGTTATAATTCGAATACCTTTTGCAGAGACCTTTACTTTTATTACATTGTTAGTGTTTCTTAGGAGAATCGAGAGCCTTGACAGTTTTTGCATTGATACCTGCATTCATGTGCACGTTGTCCTGCATCTGAATTAGGAAATGTGTGTGTGGGTCTGCTGTACCAAGGGTTTTGGTCAGTGTTATTTGAAGAGCAGTTTCTGAGTTGAAATGATCTTGGCATAAAGCTACACTGCAAGCACCTATTTAGCGCTATCTAAAGCATTAATAATAATAAAAGCATATTGTCATGTGTCATGGGTGGAAATATTTGACACGGTTATGATTTAGCAGCAATTCAAAACTTATTTGTGATTTGAGGTAGATCAAGAGGTTGAACTTGAGCAGCACTTAATCATTAACCAACTGAAAGATGTACAAAGGGATTTAGCAAAATAATTGAACAGCAACTCAGTTACAGATTTGAAGATGACAAGATTCACACTAACTGACTATAAGGTATCCCCAATCAATACATACGCATGTGAGCAAAAGCATTTATCTCAAATTAATACATATACATGTAAGCAAAAGCATGTAAGCACGCACGCACACACACGTCTCTGATTGCTGGGATCAAAATCTTGTAGTAGGGAGCGACTCTAACGAGCTGATGGGTTTTTAGCTCCTACACGTGCAGGGACAAAGAGAAGAACATCCGCACCCGTAGAGCTGATGTGTACATCAGAAACATAGAGGTGGAGAGGTGGATGAAAGAGAGACTAGCCTATAGTTAACAATTTCCCGTGTTTAGAGTAAATACTCCCGCTGCATCGGCATTCCTCAACGGGCCATAGTTGAGACTCAAGAGGGATTCTCTCGCCCTGGCCTCCGCTCCTCCAGGTGTCAGCCTGAGCAGCTCCTGGCTCCAGGGAGGTGGTGGCCACAGCCCGCTGCGAGCCAGGAGAGCTCAAAGGGTCTCACTGGAATCGCTACTTACAGGAACCGAGATAATCGACTTTCATCTGGTATGTTTCCACTCCAGCCCAGCTCGGACAATGGGATATTCTGGCACTTTCCACCGGTTACACCGGCCCAGAACTCGCTAGATCTTGGGGTCCTGGTATCCCCACTCTGTGGCCACGATCCATATATTGTCAGGAGTGATCCATTTATAGTTCTTATTTTCAAAGGGTAGGAGCCATGGGAGCCGGGCGTGCTGAGGGGTTGCCGTAGTGTTCTGGTCTGTTGCTCTCCACCTTTTCTTTCTTTCATGTTGTACCATTACGTGACGTTCTGGCCCATTGTATGTGTCCCAAGGTGGGGAGGAAATCGCGCCAAGCACCGAGTGGCCCAAAGTCGGCGGGGAGTTTGCACCACCACCACATTTAGATTCTGTGTGTAGCTGTTTTTATGACCCTCTCTTCTCACCCAAGAGCCAAATCATTTCTCTTGATGAGTAACAGGATCTGTAGCCAAACCAGCTTACAATTTTGACTTTTCAAACCCTTGCCGCGGATGTGCAGCCCTGGGGTCTGGCCAGCCCTTGTTCATCTCTGCTGGCCACTGTTTCAGACAAGAAAATTGCAAAATAATACTTCAGGTGCCTTCACAAACCTGGCGTTGCTGTGCCTGGGCATCCCACAGACTCTGGGCAGGTGGGTTCATGCCGGTGACTCGCTAAGCGCCCAGCAGAAGGTGCGCAGCACGTGTCCCCTTTGCATGACGCTGCGGATTTATTCACGGCTCTGTGAGATCGGCTGCGGTGCATTTTCATTCTGTGTATTGTTCTCTGGGGCTGGTGATGCCATCGCTTTGTGCTGAGTTTTTAAGAGTGCGAGCAGCACTGCTGATGTGACTCCCCGGGAGCCTACTTTCCACTGGCCCGGGATAAAAATTCGGTGGTTCCTCCTCTGTCGGCCGCAGGCGCGTGCAGGGAGGCAGGCACGCCGAGAGCGATGGGGTTAGTGTAGCCGGGGCGCTGCAAAACTATGCAGGATTCACCCGGTGCTCTGGTGATGGATGGATACTCCAGCAATGTGCCAGCCTTCCTAACCAAACTCTGGACGCTGGTGGAAGATCCCGAAACGAACCATCTCATCTGCTGGAGTAGTGTAAGTACAGCCAATATTGGGTGGCACCGAGTGCCTGCAACACCAGGAGAAACCGAGGTATGAGACCCAAACGGTATCACAACAGCTCTACAAGTGCTGGCCAGCTAACTGGGAGAGTGAAAGGACTGGTAGTTCGTTAGGGGACCTTTTGGATATACTTGATATTATTTATTTGCAATATTGCGGCTTTTCTGTTTCAAAGGGACAACTGGTTTGAGAGTATTTTAATAACAATATTTACATATTTCACTTAAAGCATCTTAAGTGGTGTCTAATACTGAATCTTCTAAAAATCCAGGCTCTTTGAGAGGTTTCTCACCTTGCTTCAAACTACAGTTCCCAAAAGTATTTTAGAAAAGGTGCAAACCCCTTAAATAATTCTACTACTGTTCGTGTTATTTCACGTGTGTTTCTTATTAGCCTTTCACAAATGCCTCGGGAGAAGGCAGCAGACAAACAGCATTCAGACCTGAGGCTGAAACCGATAGTTTAAACAGATCTCAGACTGGCACCCTAAATCGCTCGCTATTTTGGAAGAGCTTTACTTGATGTTTCAACTAGCCCGTGCGATGATCGTGGTGATGTGTGTGTGTGCTGTCTGCACAGCTTCATATGGATAGAGTGCTTTGCTTTGGCTTCTTATTTGTCACCAAGGCATTAAAGTACTAAGTGCAATCAGAGAATTAAAATGATTTATTTGTCCCCCTAGTACAGTATTTTGATACCACGCTGTGCTTTTGACCTGGTTAGGACTTGCTGCAAATAATGTTGTGATTTGTCTTCAGCAGGGAGTTATCAGATCAGTTGTTTGCATAAACTTGTTCTCTGAAATTGAGACTCTATAACAACAGCAGATCTAAAGGGAAGACATCTAAAGCAGCGCTTCTGCCATGTGTTTGTGTCCAGTAGAGTTTTCACGCAAAACTTGGTGGGGTTTGAGCTGCATTGTTATCCAAGGCAACGGTTGCTTTCTGATATTGGTGTTACATGGCCATACCTCTCCCAACCACTGACTTTTGGTATCCTGTGTCTTAAATAAGGACTTTTAAACCAAGAAGGATTTTCTAATGTGTAAATAGTCCCCTCTCTGTTACACTTGTTTGCCTGACCACCCCCACCATGCTCTGCTTTCCTGCAACCCGACATAGGCTGTAGCTACATTCTTGGGGGGTTTTGGTAGGGCTTTTAGATGTCTAAGTTTCCCACGTTGCATCCTCCTCTTCTACCCATCAGTGTTGCTGGAGCTGAGAAACTGTGTGCATGCCTAAGATTTGTGGACGTAATCGGAACTCTTAGAAAATAGGACCTGTAAGGACCTATGAACTGCTTCTTAGCGTGAAGGAGAAGAGATGGAGAGGAAACCTGGTGATGGTTTATATATACACTAAAGGCTGTTGTATGGTCAAAAGGAAAAGTCTGCTGTCTGTGTCCATGGTAGATTGGACAAGAAGTAATTAAATGCATTTTTGAAATGGAAGATGCAGTCAGGAAGAAATCCTAGCAAATTCCTGGAGTAGCTTGCCTGGGCTGGGCACAGGGTGTCTGTCATCTTGGGTCTGTCAAAAACAGTTAAGAGAAGCATCTGCCAAGACTGACATGCTGCAGAGTCGATTTTGCCTTGGGCAGAGAAGGCTTTCAAGGTTTCTCCCAGCTTGTGCTCCCGTGATGGTAAGACAAGCAAAGCACAGCTGCTGTATGGGAACAAGCTGACACATGCACCGTTCATCGGTGAACACACAGTAACTCCGAAGTCTCTTGTGTCTGTAAGAACCTTTTTGGGAGCACCGGCTTCTGAGAACGTTGCAGCCCTGAATTCAAAGGAACGAACTCTCAAGGGAGGTGATAAGGAGGTGTTCAGGTACACGAAACCCTTGTGCTTCTCATTTTCCATCAGCCTGCGCAGCCTGGGACACACAGCTGTATCCCAGAGAGAGTGAGTGGGCAGAAGCACAAGGGAAGCAGGATAATCAGGCTCCGTCCCCACAACAGCCTTTGCAGTGTTTTGGGAAACCCTGGTCCCTGCTGTCATGTCTGCAAGCTCAGTCTGTGAGATAATTCCAGCACACAGGTTATGAGTGAATCTCTTCAGTGCTGGATCAGCCTTTGCTTCTGCTGCATGGGGTAAGGAATGATAGGAAAGACCCTGGGGATGGCCAACGGGCACTGTGGAGGCAAACAGTCGTGTTTGCAGCAGTGAACAAGGAGCAAGAAGTACAGCTGACCCAAAGTTGCGTGTTTGTGGGCGTGCAGGGTTAATTGTTAGAGCCTGAGCACAGAGGGAATTGGCACTGTTTGGGATGGAAGCGTAGTGGCGTGCCAGCTGGCTGTTTTCCGGAGGCTGTGGGCAGGCTACAGGCACACACCGCCCCTCATTAGTCACTGAGCTTTCTCATGGTCCTGATTCCGCTCCCTGCTTTAGAAACTTCCAGGCAGTGCTGAGCGCACCCGTGCAGCTACAGACCCTGTGATGGGACCCACACATCGCTGGGTGCTCACTCTTACGAAACACTGTCCTCCTCTGTCAAAAACCAGTCCGCTGTGAAATAACCCCCCCCGAGCTGATACACCACTTGATGCCGGTAATAACGCTGAACGCAGCAGGAGGATGACGGTGGCTGTGCTGCTTTCAGAGCCCTCCCTGCCAACGTTGTGCAGACCCTGGTGTCTTTAGCTAGCTGTCCCTTGAAACTCGACTGCAGCTGAGCTGGTAAGTCCCTAGCATCTGCTGATGTCTTTGCACTGGCAGAGGTCTCTGCATCTTGCCTGTCCCTCCATAAAGCTTAGGCCGCACAGCTGGGTGGTTCTCCAGGTCGCTCTTTGCAGCTCTCCTCTCTCTCCACGAGCAAAGACAGTGTGAGCCCCTAGATACCATTCTCTGCAAGCTTACAAAAATGCTGCTTATGCCTCAAACTCCATGGCTGAAATCATGACTCTTCATTCCTCCAAATTCCCTGTGCTGCCCCCCATCCAGAGCAGAGATCGGATTTAAGGTGGTCCCTCCGTCTCCATATCCCGGAGACACACTGAGGCTGTTCAGGTTGGGGATTTAGAAAACGTTTTTCCTTAGTGTTGGTTACAGATGAAAATTAATTGCCGGTTCTTCCGTCCCTTAAAAAGGTTGCATGACTTGCTGTTTGCAAAATGTTTCAAGGCAGCTTCAGCGCGTTGTGTCTCAGGAGCCCTCTCTGTACCAGCTTAGCTGTCAGCAGGTGCAGGGAAAGCACATGGCCTGCAGCGCCTCGGTCTCCCCAGCGATCCCAGGCAGTTTGCACTGTTTTGCAATCACAGATCCTGGCACCGCGACCCCAGAAACGGGTATTTTATCTGGTTAACATGCGTGTTGCTAGCTTGGACTGTAAAGCATGACTGTTAACCTATTGCGGGTTGCCCTCGTGGCTGTGTACTTTCAAAAATAATCAAGAGAAAGGTGCGTAGAGCTTCTGCGTCAATGTGGTGGCTCCAGAGATGATTTGCTTTCTTGCCTTGCTGTGTTTCTTGTGCCAGGTCTCCAGGCAGCGCTGCCTTCGGGACTGCTGTGCTCTGGAGCAGATGGGTTGGAATTAGACCTATACAAGTAGATCGAGGGGTTATAATGGCAATTCCCAGTTTCCAGGACCTTCTTCAGACACCCGAGTCTTTCTGTGAGGTCCATACAAGTGTGGACAATCACAAGCTACCAGTTATTTGTGTGTAAAAGTCTACAGTTTCTTTCTTGCATCCAAGGCTCTGAACTAAGCAGACGCAAAGCTTAGTAGAAAAAGATCAAACCTGCGGTCACAGAGGACTGAAAGGAGCAGAACTGAAAGGAGCATTGAAGCCCTCATTGAAGGCAGTTGTCACTTTTCTCAGCTTCAAGGTGGCAATTCAAAGAGCATGACTTCCCCTGCTGTAGGACTCAAGGAAATCACCTCTCATGGTCAGGGACGCTCCTCTGACTTCGCCTTTGTCCTTGTCTCCTTTGCAGAATGGCACCAGCTTCCATGTGTTTGACCAAGGACGCTTTGCCAAAGAGGTGCTGCCCAAGTATTTCAAACACAACAACATGGCCAGTTTCGTCCGGCAGCTGAACATGTGTAAGTTCAACCTCCAGAGCCAGGCCATGCAGGTCCTACAGACGCGCGGGGAGCGACAGAGGGTGCAGGTGGGACAGGAGGAGTGAGGGACAACTGTGGATAGAAAAGTTGAGGTCTCACTTATATGCGTTATTGTGGCATTATTGATTTTGCCGAAGGAGACTTGCCTCTGGGATCCCAAGAGAATGATTTCCTTGCATTGCCCTTAGATTCCAGCATGAAATTTCTGTTAGATTACATTGTAAGATGTGAGCTAAGAAATTTCAGCTACCAGGCTTTCTGCTTCTCTTGCATCAATTTGATGACCTATTATTCTTTCTTTTGCATTTTACTATAAATGGGGCTTTTTTCAGCAGCCTGGTGCTGTGGCACCTCCTTCAGAAACTGCTGCTTTTGAGGGCAGAGCCCAGAGGTTATCCATTTCACCAGCCATGTCGCTGAACTAATTACAGACAGAACTTCTCCCTGCAAACCTTGCTTTGCTTTTCAGACATTATCACCTCTTCGTGGAGGCTTAGGTGTAGTTTTTAGCCACATCTAGACCACGACTGTATTAAATGTTGGTTGTTCTTGGAAGTTTTTCAATGACTAATTCACAAAGTTCCTCAGTAAAGGAATTTTACTATTTAAGTATGCTATTTAGCTTTGCTATTTAACTGTACACTAGCTCTATTGTAAATTTTATGCCAGTCTTTAGATATGGTTTAGAAACCTTTCTAGGACTTGGGAGGAGTACTCCAAGTAGATATCCAAATGTGCATGTGACCCTTCTTTTCCAAAAGCGTCACCTGTTGCTCGTCTGTGCCTTTTGAAAAACCTTCCCCTGAATCCCTTTGGCTTCCAAATCAAACCAGAGATTTCCTAAGAGCAGGCTTTCAGCTCCTGGCCAAGGCATTGCCCGTGAGGCTTTCATGGCATGGGCCGGCGGCAGGGGTGGCTGTTGGGATGCACAGCACTTGTGCCGGATTTCTTGTAGATATAGCCCAAAAACTTGCCCAGCTGCAGGGAGGGTGCACAGCTGTGGCCTTGAGCACTGGGGCACCTCAAAAAGAAGGGGGAGTGAACAGAAGCGTCCTCAAAAGTGACGGTGGTGGGAGGCGAGGGGGAAGGCTCGGCGGGCCCCTCACCCGCGCCCTCTCCACGCAGACGGCTTCAGGAAGGTGGTGAACATCGAGCAGGGGGGTCTCGTCAAGCCCGAGCGGGACGACACCGAGTTCCAGCACCTCTGCTTCCTGCAGGGCCACGAGCACCTCCTGGAGCACATCAAGAGGAAGGTGAGGGGGTCCGAGGGGGGGATACACATGGCAGCCAGGCCTCGGCAGGGCCCCCGGTGAGCCCCCCAGGGGGGATGGCTGAGGGGAGGCAGACTCGGGTTCCAGAAGGTTCTGGAAGCACAAGCACTGCCTGGTGCTTCTTCCAAACATCCCTCAACAGCGTGCCCCACAGCTTAAGTAATGGTCTGTGTGGAGGCGTAGCTCTTGTGGTTTGCTTTAAACCTCTTGTCTCTTTATTTAACGTGTTTCCCCCGGGGCCTTCTGCTAGGAGAGAAGTAGTGAGTACTTGTGTCCTGTCCCTCAGGCATCTCGGGCGGCAAGCACCTCATTTCTGCCCGAGCGGGAGACCCTCCTGGGGCCTTTCTAACCCTCCCACATCCCTTTTTTGGGGCAGATTGAGCAGGACAGCACTCCGTGGTCATCGCGAGGGTTTCTACCACAGCTGCACTCCTGTCTTGATAACTCCTCAAAATGCCTGCTTGCTTTCAGACCACGGACCGCTCAGCATAACCCCAGTATCGCCCTGCGGTCTAGTTTCTGTCCTCTCCGTACGCACGTACGGTCGGGGCAGGGGTCCTTGGCATGCAGGGCTTGGCTTCCATCAGAGTTTTGTCTGTGTTTGTTTGCTCTGTCGCTCGCTATCACGAGACCTTCGTGTAGTGCCACACGGCCAAGCTTGCTTCGCACCCCTCTGCTTTTGAATCGTTACCCGCTTTTCTAGGTAAGTACAGCATGGCTCCTACTGGATCTCCCAAGAGTCATCTCCTGTCATTATAGAAGCAATTACCTACTCCTACCTTCTGTTTGCTATCTTTTAACCTCTTGTTGATGTCCAAAAAGGGCTGTTCTCTTACTCAATTAGCGTATTGACTTCAGCAAAAGCCTTCTGGAAATCCAAGTGTAATATATCAGTTTAAAGCAGTTCCTCGGGCTCATTCCTGTAAAACATGAGGCTGGATTTGGTCTCTCTGTAGTTAAAGTAGAAAGAATTAATCAAATAACCTAGTTCAATTCCACTCTGTTCCTCAAAATACCTTTTTTTTTCTTTTTTCCCCAAGCTGATTTGAAATAAGCCCCCACTCTAGTGGAGAATGTCCTGCTGCCAACAGACCCTCTGTAGGAAATGATTTTTCCTGCTCTTTGCTCTATTTTATCCCTTTGACTCTTGCAGTAATACCCTAAGCATAGTTCAGAGACTTGTGCATACATCGCTTGTCCTGGTATTTCTGCATGTCAGAGCCCGGCATCTGAGCCACAGCAATGACTCTGTCTCTCTATGCCCTTCTTGTGTGGGTAAAATCCACCTTTGATTTTAATTCCTCAGGTGTCAGTAGTGAAAAGCGAGGAGACCAAGATGCGCCAGGAGGACCTCAGCAGGTTGCTATACGAGGTACAGATACTGAGGAGTCAGCAGGAGAACATGGAGTGTCAAGTGCAGGACATGAAGCAGTGAGTTGAATCCTACTCAGGCTGCTTATTACGGGCATTTGCTTCTTGAGAGTTGTTGAACTTGGTGAATGTTTGAAAGGAGGAACCTTACACACCTCCTTCCCAGGGAGCACATGCTGAGCCAGGGACTAATCACAGGGACTAGATCTGTTGAGATGACAACATGTAGGATTTCTATGCAGACCCCATTATCTACAAAATGAATTAGTACTCAGCCTCTCTTTCTTCTGTGAAAGGTGGACGTGTGCTTTTCGTTTCTATTTTCCCTTTAGAGATGGGGGACGCACAGCGGGGGCCGTGCAGGAAGTATTTGTATAACCTGGAGACTTAGCTCAGATAACGGTATTTCCTCCAGATAGAAATGATGGTAAAAAGAGATGTAACTCTTTCTCACACCTAGAAAAGTCCTTGGCAGAAATGTGGTGGTGCCCACTCCAGCACTCACAAAAATAAAAAATATCACTTGTCCTCCACCTTCAAAATATATGACTGTCCTAAAGTATTTAAGAACACAAGAGCTGCTGTAATGTTTAGTGCATCTCTCTGGAGACTGTGTCTTCCGACGTGGCCAAAATTGTTGTGTAAGAACAAACCAAGCAAACGCAATGCTTCTTGCATGTGGCTGCCTGACCTCCAGCTGTCTGAGACTGGGATTTTCCGAGTCAGACACAGGCACTAGGAATTTAGTAAATGGATATGGTTTTATAAATCATGTACTTGGAGAGGTTTTTCTTTGCCTCCAAAATCTTAATCCTTGCAGAGAACTTTGTTTAAAAAGCACTTGAATAATGAAAAAGACCCAAACCCCTTCTTTTATAGTGAAAGTTGATATTTGTACACCACCAGATGACACTGGCATCCTGGGCCCTGCGAGAACACCATATACTGGGAAACTTCATTCCAGCCCAGCACCTTACATGCAACAGATAAATATTTCTATGCCACCTCAGTTTTTAATGACTCCCACACTTAACACACGCATGAAATCACACCATGAAATCCAGGTACAGTGGCAACGAAAGAGTTTCTAGGCTTGTATCTTATTTAATTTTTAAGGAATTCCAGTATTGATGATTTGGCCTTGCTTTTAGTTTATTCTCCCTTTTGATTAGCTTGCTCCCTTCCTCTGTCTGGCAAAAGGCAAAATTGCATTCAACCAATGAAAGTAATACAGTTTTTATAAACTAAGACAGACCAGAAATCCCAGGCTGAAATCATGTTAAGAAATTTACACTGATGAAGAACAATTAGGACATAACTCCAGCACAAGCTGTCAGACTAAGGAAAGCTGTGTTGCTGAAGATGCTGTCAGTACCAGTACAGAAGGTTCCCTGCAGAGATTCTTGCTGTACAAGCTGCCATACTTGGGCAGCTACTGTGCTCTTTCGAGCCCTGGACCTTATCTTCCCAGTTCTAGCATCAATCCACACTAGAAAGACTAAAAAGCAAAAGCATCTATAATTTTCACCTGCATGGTAGGTTTTGCTGGCCTGTCGGTTTTGCTGCATCCATATACTCTTGAGATAAATTGACTGGCAAAGCCTCTTGCAGCATGGACTTGCTTGGCATCCAGGTTTGGAGGCAGCACAGTAAATAAACTCGGCATCTCGCCATCCCGCTTTCTGGGGCTGACTGTTCAAGGAAGCCTGTAAAGTCCCCTGTGTGCTGCATTTGCAGACAGAAAATAAATATGCCCTATGCAATTGCAAGCTGGCCACAGGGTCTGTGCTGCAAGAAATCAGTGACGCCCTTTAACGAAGTCATTACAGTCCTCCTAGTTCAAGGCTCTCGGATGCAGAAGCATCCCTTTAGCTGCTCCAGTCACTCCCAAACATGCATTTGTACCACCACGTGTATGAGGTTTCAGCAGGCAGAATACATAGGTTCTCTGTCCATGGGATCTCTTGGTCTTTGGGGGCGGTTGTGGAGAGATTGGGCTTTCTTGGCTCCCACAGGAAGAACAGCCTTGGTGAGCCAAGTCATTCGAAGTCACAAATCAGGCCGTGCTGAAATTCTGAGTTTGGCCCAAATGTTCCACAAAAACTAAATACGTGTCCTCCTGTTATGCTCCCCTACAGATGTTGGCTTCTCTGTATTTGTTTTTCCTCCCTGCTTCGGTCTGTAGTTCTTTTGAGGTCGAGGAAAAGTAAGGAAGGCAATTGTGTGGCCCCGTTTGGGATGCCCCAAAAGAGCCAAGCACTGCAAGAGCCCCAGAGTGAGACAGGCTTTGCGCAGTTGGCTCTGCTGTGCATCATGGCAGCACCAGGAGCTGTTGGGATGTTACTGTGCTCAGGGAAAGCTTCTGTTTCACTTTCAGGCAAAATGAAGTTCTTTGGCGGGAAGTCGTTTCTCTCCGGCAGAACCACTCACAGCAACAGAAAGTGATCAACAAGGTAGTGGTCATCTAAACTCCAAACTCACTTGTACTGCATGGTGTATGTCCTCCTGGGATTATTTTTTTTTTTCTTGTCCCATAATCTTCTCTACACTCTGATACCGCCGTATACTTATTTTCCCTGTCTTTCAAATTGTGTGATGTTCTTACGTGTCCTGTGGAAAGTGATCATTAAGAAAACATCGATTATGCCCTCGAACAAAAGGTTTAAATTTCCCCATCGGTCCTTGCTGTGATGTTAGAAACCACTTTTCTGTTGAAGTCCTGAGGAAGAGAGCACAGCTCTCGCCGATTGCCCTGTATTGGCTGTGTTCTGGTTGTACCTGTGCCTTTGGGCTTCCCAAATCTTTCCTTTTTCCTTTGTACAAGAGAGGAGCCTCCCTTCTGCCAGCACTGCAGCCAGCAGAATTGGCTAGCCATTCCCCCACTGGGGACCTCCGGCGACTGTTACGTTTTCTGGGGTTGCTGGCGTAGTTGAGGAATTGCTGTACAACCTTTTAGACTGAAGGAGCACTGTGGAGCCATATCCCTTAAAATCTGGCGTGACCAGTACTAGAAAAGGCCTCTCCAGTGATTCCCAGATGGTGCTGAGTGACTGAGCACGTCACATTTCCCAGTCCTCTCCCCGAGAGCCACGCTCTGACCCTCACATGGCGTCACAGTCACAGGACTGGGTAGAAATGCACGAGGCTATCAAACCTTCCTCCGGCTCTGAGGCTGGACCAGCCACACTGCTCATTGTATGGGCATTTATGCAACTCCGTTTTGTTATATTGAGCAATGGGTAAGAGACAGCTGTGATATATAATAATAATAATAATGCTCACTTTGTTTGGAGGTCAAAGCAGAGCATTAGGCTCAAGCTGACTTGGGAATATGTTGCTCAGTGATTCCTCTCCAAGGCCATTCTGCATCCTTTTGAGTGTCCTGTTTTATCAACGCTGAATTTCACAGGGCTGAAAAACTCAACTGAAAGAGCCGAGACCTCCACCCAGGGTCTCCCCTAGGGGGTTGCCTCTTTGCCTTGCAAAGTCTGTGTCAGAGCCTCTCGTAAAGGTCTCTCAAGACTTTTACGGAGGCCAAGTCTAACTCCAGGCCTAGGAATGTTTGCCTGTGTACTTCACTGGCAGGTTCCCAAGCCTCATAGGGCTACCTGGAGTTCTGCATGCACAGAAGCAGAGAGGGAAAGCGCTGAGCACGTGAGAGAAAGCAGCCTTGGCACAAAGCAGGCACCTGGCTGTGTTTCTTGAAAGCTAGGCAGGTCGTTTGAGTTCTTGGAAAGCTTAGTTTGGTTTCGGGCTCCAAAGTCTCGTGCAATTTGGCTCCCATATTTCATGGCTGCTCCCAGCTTTGGGGTGGTGTCGGGAGGGAGGAATGTGTGAGAGAAGAACGGCTGTGAGAGCAGGGAGTGCTGAATCACTCTGCTGATTAACACCGGATTTTGATCTCTCCTGACAGCTGATTCAGTTTCTGTTTGGCCAGCTCCAATCGAGCCCCAGCAGCACTGGGATAAAGAGGAAGCTGTAAGTACCCTTGTGTGGTGCGCACACGCTCACGGGTGCATAATGCTGCCCCCTCACTAAAAGCACAAGCTCAGCTCGCCCAGGCGGGCGGTCACCGGACCAGGGCACCATGGTGATGGGAAATGAATGGGCTGAACTGCCGAGTCAGACCTGCTGACATGCCCCATTCAGTGGTCTTTAGAGAAGCACCGTGTCAGCTCGTGACCTTTATTTGGGGAACACAGAGCGCGATGGGAGATGGGAACACTAACTAGTGGGAGGGTAAAGGGCAGGACCCCGCTGCTGGTCCTACAGGTCCTGGGTTTGCCACTTGTCATCAGTGGGAGCGGGGCTGGGCCCAGCCAGCCCACAGACGCCTTTGGTTTGACCCACAGTCACTGAATGGGTTGTGTATCCAACACGAGTAGGGTGGCATGTAACCTGCAGGCCTTACAGAGAGGAAGGCAGAGAAAGATTTTTAGCTAAGGGCTATCTTTAGAGTCATAAATAAGCTCTTCAAGGCAAATGAATAGAGGAGCTTGAATTAGGAAGCTTAGTGCCCTCCAGGAGAGCAGCCATGCATTTCTTGCTCTGTCATGCTTGTGATCTAAAGAGGGGAGAGGGGCGACTGAGAGGAATTTGCCTATGTGGCTCAGGCTGAGGGCAGGGACCTGCCTTCCGTTCCCACCGTTATTACCTTGTGGCCTTTGGCAACTCAGAAACTTCTCCATGCCTCGGAAAAAGGAGCCAGACTTCCCAAGAATGGCTGCTCAAGGGGCTTGATTTTCTTTTAGTCAGTGTCCTTGTTCTTGGCTGACTCTTCGGGTGAGGATTGTAAAGGAAACACAGGATTGAACAAAGGAGAGCCCATAATCTGTACAATTTTATCTGTGCCTACCCTCTCTACTGAGCCTCTTGGAAACACTGCACAGAGAATGTTAACAAAGAAAAGGACTCAAGGGAAGGATATCAGCTGCTCTGAGTTCCTGAGGTTCATGGGTGGGGAAATTTTCCTCCAGTGGCGTGGGGAAGCAGGGAAAGGAAATGCCTGAGCTGATCTCTGATTTCCACGGTCAGGGCCATGCCCTACCTGTAGAAGCTTTGCAGCCCAAGAAATGTTGTCTTAGACTACTGCTTTTTCAAAAAGCAAATCATTAGCGAGAACCTGTGCTGATAGGGGCAGAAGAGCACAGAACTGTCAGCACAGCAACTGCGTTGGCCTCCTTATGAAGAGGGATCACACTGATGCAGCCCAGCTGCAGTTTGCACAGTATTGTGCATGTTAATTTGAGTTTCTGCTTCCGTGGAAACCCGAAGGTCTGTGTTCAAGGAACCTCAGCTCTTGTGAGCTTCTATATCTGCCCTTCTGTCTTTCAGAGTTTTCTTTACCTGCCTGTCTTTTAAATGCCTGCAGGGATGCGTAGTGTACAGCCTGGAGCAACTGTTGGTGCAGACCCACATGCAGACTGGGGGCTCTGGGTAGGTGCAGACAGGTCTGTAGGTGCCACAGGCATGTCTGACCTGGGAGGCTGTTAGATGAATTAGACGCCAAAGTTACCGTGATAGGAAATGCTGGATGAGGAGGTTCATTTGTGGCTCCTGGAGCAGAGAGCTGGACACTTACAAATTGGTAATTGTCGCAGGGCTAGCTATGATATCTGGGTGTGTACTGAAGAGTAGCTTATGCCATAACAAGGTCCCTGTCAAGGTGATTCAAATGTTCTTTTTTATTCTGTGCCTTTAGTTAATGTCACAGAATAGAAAAAGGCAGTTAAAGGAGCTGTTAGGCAACACTGAGATCTCGAGCACCGCGGCCACTGTGTTGCGCTGCGTAGTGCCCTTCGCTGTAGGATCTAATTGGAGTCTGAGCAAACCCGTAATTTCTCACAGCATATCCTGCTCCAGTGTCTGTAGGATGAAGGGAGCTAGGAATTATCTTGTCAGGCCTGTCAGATATTACTGTGCAAAAAACTGTTGGCTTTCCCTGGTGCCCTCAGCCAAATCACTGTCTTCCAGGTGAACGCTGAAGGTGCTTTTCTGGACTGCGGGACGGTGGGAGGAGAAGAGGGGTTTGCTAGGCAGTTTTATAGGATCATCACAGCATTAACAATAGTGGGTGTGTAGCAAAATATACCCGTTCCCAGCTTCTTTGGGACTGTGTCACAAAACCCAGGAAGTTTCGTGGTGGAAAGGCAGTGCCATTTGGAGGCTTCTTCTCATTTTCTCTTGGTTTCAATCATTTACATAAAGCACTCCTGCTACAGGACCCAGCGTACAGAGCCACTTCTTGCCGTCGGTGGCCACCTGTAAAAACCTGTCAGTCGTTTTTTAAAAGCCTGTATGCAATGAGTTTCGGCTCTGCTTTGCTTTGTGTCTCCCCCCGTTTTATTACTTACTTAGTGGGCGGCACGGGTTCCTTTCATGCAGCGCTACGTACGGAGATGGAGCTTTGCCAAAGAGGCCCTGGGCATGAGGGAGCTGGTAACAAGGCCAGATTCCCAGTATTGCGCTGATCCTTTCAGCGTAGCTACCTCCGGTTAAACAAGCTGAGGACCCAGCCTAGAGCTTGGAATCACTAGCAATTAAAAGAAAATATGAATTGAATTTGTTCAATTCAAAATATGCATTGAAATTGTTATTTTACTTGCACCTTTCGAGTAAGATCTAGAAAACCCAGATCATCCCTTCTCTGTAGGGCTAATGCCCTCTTTTAATGGTGACCTCCTCCAAAACTGTTGTTTCCCTTCCTCGTC
This sequence comes from Dromas ardeola, assembly GCA_013398915.1. Classification (NCBI taxonomy): domain Eukaryota; kingdom Metazoa; phylum Chordata; class Aves; order Charadriiformes; family Dromadidae; genus Dromas; species Dromas ardeola. The sequence continues at coordinate 75,462 of VYZM01019498.1, read as the reverse complement.
TGTAACACTGGACAAGAAAGTACCTTACGGCCGAGGAGAAAGAGAGTACCCGGGGAAAACAACCCTCGGCTGAGAGACATTCCTTGTATGAGCAACCAGGATCCAGTCAGTACATGCTGGAGAAACAAACCCGTTTCTCTTCACAGACCTCTGATGCTTGACAACGGGATCACAGCTCCACAAGTGTCCAAAGTCAGCCGGCATTTGTCTACGGACCCCCTCCATGACCCCTATTTCATACAGTCGGTAGGTTTACGCCAGCCTCTGAGCTTTGCGGGATTTCTTTGGCCAGGGTGGAAGAACGTTTGAAGCGATGACAGAGATTACAGTGGGCAGTTTGGCAAGAGTTTGGCAGTGAAGAAGAGGTTTGCAAAGCTGAGTGACATGGTTGTTTCTTCAGCCCCCCTGTTCCAGGGAGGGGCGCGTGTTTGCACACGCTCGTGCTGTCATGTTCACGTGGGAGGCCATGGGCTGTGGGAGGGAAAGGCAGGCCCCGCACACCAAACTCTCCGTGGTGTTACCCCAGGCTGGCTCACCTCAAGGGCAGAGAGGAAGAAGTATGATCTAGAAGTGGGTACTGCGGTCTTTCTGACCAGAGCCAGGTGTTTGCAGTCACTGAAGGATCCCCGCCACTGTAACCCACCAAAGCAGACACCAGACACTTGTGCGGTTAAAATACTTGAGCTGGCATGAGAGACCCCTACTCCCCCGGTGGGCTGCGTTGGATCTTTCCCTCCAGAGGAAGCTAAGCAGTCTAGGCAAAATGTCAGACGTGGTAAAACCTCTCAGTAGCTGACACTTGAGTCACAGTGCGTATTTTACACCCGCACCTCTGCGTGGTTGGAGGAAAGACCAGAGGAAATGATAATGTTGCATAGTAGGTAAAAGCTTTCTTGGTTTCCGTACAAGGGGGACTCAAGGGCACAGTGAATAAACCCTGACTATCTCAGATAGGACCTTGGACATGTTCTGGTCCTCAGAAGGATAAATCTGTATCGGTTTTGCTTTCCGCTTAGCCATCGACAGAACCTGCCTCTTGCTTAAACAGCCCTGCAATTGCTGGAGGACCCATCATATCTGATATTACTGAAGCATCACCTTCCAACATAATAAATATGCAATCCCCTCCTGAAAATGACAGGTAAACACCTTTGTGATTAAAAACAGGGAGAGTTGGGTATGGACCGCAAAACTTCAAAAGAGTTTTTCTTTACTAGCTGTAATTTTACCAAAGTTTCTGTCTCATTCGCAAATCTCTGTGGAGATGGTGGGCTGGAATATTTTTTTCCAGTTTCCAATGTGGGTCAGATTTTCAGAATTCGGGAGGGATAATAACAGCATAACTTTTGAAACAAAGTAAGGAGTTTCATGCTGAGAATTTCCACCTGCCTCTTTGAGAAGTATTCCATGTTTCTTTATATTTTGTTCTCAAGACAGGGGCTGTCTCAGGCTTTATCAATAATGAGATGCTAACACTTGTTGAGTTTCTTGAGAAAGAGAGAAAGGAAGTTTCCTTTTGGCTTTGACAAATAAGAGACAGAATCAAACTGTACATCTTTCTGCTAATGAGAACAGAAAGGTTGCATCACAACAACTTCCGATGTTTGACAACTTTTCTGTGAAAAGGTCCCAGCAGCTCAAGAACTGAATACAGAGGTATTTTAATGCTTATCTCTTCCTGCCACAGACATGCAGTGTATTTAGGGCTGGTAGCAGAAGAGCTACAGCTAAGTCAGTGGAAAGTAAGTAGACAGATGAATCATGGAAACAGTTTCTCAAGCATATAGGCAAGGCAGTTACACTCTAGAAATTGCCTGTAAATCTGCCTAATAATTGAAACCGTAGCCATAAAATTAGCTAGAAGCATGTAAAGAGCTCCAGATTAAATAAATAAATAAATAAATAAATAAAAACCAAAACCCGAACAAACTATCTGGAAGACGTTTCTAAAGCAGAAAAATTTTAATATAACCTTCAAGTTAAGTTGCTTATTTCTACTAATTACCGAGTGCCATCTGGTGGCCTCTGATCTCTGCTGTGTCTGCATGACTTAAGAATGTGAGCCAGGCACAGCCCTAATGAGTTCAGGAGTGTGGCGTTTCCCAACTCAACATGAGCTTCTGGTGGGAGTTTGGGATTCATGAGATGAGAGGACGATCTGAAAGGAATGCAGAGGAGCATTTTGCAGTGTCACATACCATCCCATAGGTGTGACATGCTCCTGTGTTGTCTTGCAGCAAAGCTAGCCTGTAAGTGTTGTAAGATAATATTTTTTCAGTATGGCTTTCCATGCCCTGTGCCTGTTGACGTACATGCCTCTGTCACTTTGGCTCCAGTTATGCAGTTTCAGAGGGCGCTGTAAAGTCTCCTATAAGTAGTTCAGAGCAGATTTTTACATACAAAATGCTACTATTCAAAACTTCAATGTCATGTGTCCATCTAGGAAACAGAGACCCATAGAATAGTTTGGGTAGGAAGGGACCTTAAAGCCCACCCAGTGCCACCCCCTGCCCTGGGCAGGGACACCTCCCACCAGCCCAGGTTGCTCCAAGCCCCGTCCAGCCTGGCCTTGAACCCCTCCAGGGATGGGGCAGCCACAGCTGCTCTGGGCAATAACGTGGAGTGCCTCTATACCGTCGGAAAAAGGCAAACCTCTGCTTCCAAACAAGTGGAACATCTGACTGGGACTGTCAGCTTCTCTTCCAAATCCTGCAGGGCCACGAGATCCCACCTGTGTCACTGGGATCTCTTGAGTGCTTGTTGGTCCAGCCCTAACTTCAGGTCTTACTGATCCCATTCCTATCTCTAGGGTGCAGGCTTTTCTGTTTCAAGGGAACCTCTCTAGCCTAGTGACCCTTTAACCTGTCTCAAGCCTAATGCTCATCTCGGGAATAATGAACACATGGAAGTGTATTTCCCGTATTTGCAAAACAATTGAATGGGGCAAATTCATTATAGCTGTGACGGATGAAGTGGCTGAAGCTATTCCAGCTGAGCATGTTTCCGGAGCTTGCTGAAAAGACAACAAGGTTGCTGGTTTCTTTTTCCAGTCTGGGGCAATGGAAAGACTCTGTGGGACAGTTTGATGGGAAGTGGAAGCAAGCCCTTGTGCTATTGCCCTTCCCAGTAGCGCAAGGCCTTTGTGGAGCAGATGTGTGTGTGGTGCTAACTCTTGTCTCTGATGCAGAGAGAAGTGCCTCATGCTGATCAAGGAAGAGCCGGTCAGCCCTGGAGTGAAAGCCCCCGCCGAGCCTGATGTCCCCCTGCCAGGCTGCCGGGCTTGCTCTGAGCCCCCTGTGCTCCCGGTTGCCATGGTTCAGTCTGTTTTGGAAGGCAAAGGGAGCTGTGGCGCAGCCCCACCGGGGACCTCGCAACCATCCGAGAGAAGAGGCAGAAGGGCATTGCTGGACAGGTGAGGGGAGCAAGGGAGAGCTGCGTCCCCCTGCGTTTTTCATGGACCTCTCTTCCATTAGCTGGGGGGAAAGGGAGGTGGCTTTAAGTCACCTGGTGACCTCCATCCTGTACCTGTGGCACCTGCTTAGAGGACCCTTTGAGCCCACGGGGCAGTTCACAGGGGTGGGGGGTCTGTGAATGACTTGCTTGAAGGACCCAACAGAGGAAGAGCTGTCAGAGCACGTGCATCACAGCCATGGGAGCAGGAAGAGGCTTTTTGCAGTGAGAGGGATTTGCCCAAGGTCCAAGTGAAAGCTGGAGCCCAGACCAGCATCCATGTCTGCAGACTTGCAGGCCACTGGACAGCACTACGCCTCCAGTAGCTCCTGCGCCCGCTGTCATTGGTTTTATTGAGTCTTCAGTTACATAAAGTCATAAGGAAATATTTGTCACGGGTCTTTCTGGGCAGTGAATAAGGTGTCACTTGTGTGCCAATATGCAGACGGTGATGGAAGATGACAGTCCATCATCACCGTAACCTCTGCACCTCTGAAGGTACAACCTCTGTAGGGCAAATATTTGGTAAGGCAGGAAAGCATTTATCAGGTCCAGGCTTGGGCTTGAGAAGGAAATAATTTGCCCCCGTTCTTTTCCTCTCCTGCGCTGTGAAGTCAAATAGACTTTTCTTGTTAGTCTCTTCTCCCTTTGCATCTCCTCCTACCACCTTTCCAGGGTGACTTTCCTGAGTCAGTGCTAAGTGTCTTCAGGGGGCAGCCAGTCACTTTGGCACCACCGCATGGGCCACACGTTCCTGGGGAGGTACCAGGGAGCTGCCACTGCAAGAGATCTCGGCTTCCCCATCTCTGCCTAAGGCTGAAAACCCACGAAGCTTAGCTGCATTGCTGTGCTTGTCTCCTTGAACTGGAGGGGCTCAGTGAAAGGCTAGGCGGTCCAAAGCAAGGCCTTGTAAAAGCCTATAAAAGATAAAAATCATGCCTTAGAATCATGAAATAGTAAGTGAGGTCACTCAGAGGGACGGAGAGTTGGGAGTTTGTGTTCACTGAGTGCAGCAGCCTGATGCGAAGGGATGGAGGCTTCATTATTTTGAAGCCAGGGCACACAAGTATCCCGCATGTGACAGTCACCCAGAGAACGACGTCCTCTTGCAAGGGGGGGGGGTCAGCACAGTGTCATTCGGCTCAGCCACAGGGCGATCTGGGGGAGCCGCTTTTGGAGCTGGTCTGGCGTGGTGTGAGACGGGCGTCCCAACAGCACCAGCGTTAAGGGTGGGTGTGCAGCAGACTTCAGCAGCGGCAGGAAAGCACGTTGCAGCTTGGGGGATGAAGTAGAGGTCAACTGCTGAGTTCACCCTCTGTGGCTACTGCAGCAGTGTGAGAACAACTCGGGGGGGAAAAAACCTACAAAAAACCCCACAATAGACTTATCAGAAAGGCTTTTATTTTCCTTTGGGTTCTTACAGAGAACTAAATTCTTCCTTCTTAACCCCACTGGCTACTTAAAAACATTTTATTAGAAGAAAACCCGTCCTTTTTTAAAGAATCTGGATTTTAAGAGAAATTTTTCTGGCTTTTTGGGGGAGTTAAACACAGCAGGGTGGCACAGTTGCTCCTTTAGCTGAATGTCTCTGGTAAATGCAGCCTGCAGGCTGAATGCCTGCAGTTAAAAGTCACTCCTTTAAAAACCTTTAATTACTGTTAACATTAGTGAATCATAGTTCAGGTTTCTTGGACCCAGGAGGATGGGAATGCAGCCTGTTCTGCATCCCAAGCGCCTCTCTAGAAGGATTTCTTCTAAGGAAAGCTTTAATTTTCCCAGTCTTGAAGAGATGTGCACAAACTGTCCGTCCCCAAACCGCAGGTGTCACCCAAGAGGGGAGTAGTCTCCCCAGTCCCCTCTGTGCTCAGCTGGGTAGTACTTCTGGGCTCAGCCCAAGTGATACGGCATAAACCCAGGCTGACAGTGGGCTCTTGGTTTCCTAAATGAGATTTCAGCATAAACCTCATGTCAGAGGGCTGTTCAGTCCTGCTTTCTGTATGTATCTGTGCAAGTCTCATTCGTGGCCATGTTTTCCCCTTGTCTTTTCTCAGAACAGATATTTCAGACCCGTTGGAGGGCACGGACTGGAGCTTGGAAGGGCTGCAGCTGCTGCTGCGGAGCCAGCAGTACGGGCTGGAACCCGCCAGCCTCCTGGATGTGAGTGTCGGGTTCCCCCGGGGGGCGGCTGCGGGGAACAGTTGTGAAGTTCCCAGCGGTACCTTTGGGCTGGAAATCAGATGGACCCTGCGGCTTGGTCTCATGTGGCACCTTGTCTGTCACATGCTGCCAGCAGAGTCGCAGCTCTGGTTTGCTCTGCTCATAGGAACTGGCAGGATTTCAGACTTCAAATGATGCTTTTTTACATTTCTTTGGAAAATACACTTATTTGAACTTCTAGGAGCACAAATTGGTAACCTAGCACATCATGGAACCTAGAACATGTAGATAAAATAGATTTAATACAACTCTCTAGCTAGTTGGGTAATTTCTGTGGGTGGGTTAGTTCATTTTCTGCATATTCTGCATCTTAGATACTCCTAGATTATGTTTAGCTCTACTGCCTTCCCCTTTTCCTCTCGTTCTGGGAAGTGTAGTTGATGTTAAATTCTCTCTCTGCTGAGACGGTTATCTGCTTGCAGTTCCCAGGTCACTTTTCTTTAGAAATACTTTTTTCTTAAGTATATATGCAGCAATATGAAGGTTTGTTCCTTTCTCTCTTTCACTCTCTCCTTGTACATATGGTCAGTATATGAAAGGGTTTTGCCAGTACTCAAATAACAGTACCTAGCAAAAGAATCTATATGTCAGAGATATGCTCCCTTGAGGAGGTCCTTCAGATGCAGGCACATGGTAAACTTGCATGGATAAACAGGAATGAAAAATCATTAAAAAAACATTCATCTTTTTCTCTTAAAGCCAGTTCCTACGTCTACGTTTGCTCCTAAGAGCCGATGATTGATTTTGACTTTATGGCAAGTTTTTCTAATGGCCTGCTCTGTCACTGGCTCCGTTGGTTTCTGTTTCTTCTTTCTCATTAGGAGGGGTTTTCCTGTCACTGACACGCTTTTCTCTCTCTGTGCCACTGAACGTCACAAGAGTGAGAATGAATCATAAATCTCTACCCCAGATCAACAGCTCCTTTGCCCACATTGCTCCGACTTGTCAAGAAATTGCCAGTGGGGCATTGATGCAGCAGGAATCTGCCCTCTGCTACTGGGTTTTGGAAGGCTTTTAAAAATCCATGTGACTCTGGAAGCGTCCTAGGCCCCAAGAGCAGCAAAAAAAAAGGGCTCTGACTTGTGTGGTGACACAAAAGCTGCCCTGGTTTACGGCATGACTGTGGCACTGGGTGTCTGTGCCGCCCCTCCAGTGGCAGGCAGCAAGGCTGGCGGATCAGTACGGGTGTCCCCGACGCAGCCCTCGCTGGTCTGGCCCAGCTGCAAACCAGCACACCCCAGCCTGGAGCTCTGGGCGACGTGCCAGAGCTCTGGGTGACGTGCCAGGGCTTTGGGTGATGTGCCAGAGCAGCTGGGGCACAGGCAGGCGCTGTTCCCTGGCACCTCCGCAGACAGCTGAGGGTACGAGCACCTCCAACTGTTGCACCTTTCGGAACCCTAATTGTATTTTCTTCCCAACAGGTCTTTAATCCCAATTTATCTTTGAGCGAGTGGAATTTGACTGAAATGGAAGCCAGTCTGTCCCCGGTAAGAGATGTGTATTTCTGAGATATGATGATAATAATAATAATAATAATGTACTTATGAAGCGGAGCTTGTGCATAACTGAAGATCGCTTAGTTGTTTTATAGCCAGAGGGAAGGGTGTGGGAAAGCCCAGGGAGTAAGCATCTCCTGAGGGCAGGCTGGGAGCGTTAGCTTACACTGCTGACCTGTCTCTCCCCCGCAGCCAGGGCTTGTCTGGAGACGTGCTGATGTCCTGGAGTCTCTGATTGAAACTGCCCGCTCCAATGGTGTGAATGTCACTTCCCACTAATACCATAGATCCATAAAGTCTCTTTCTGCCAAAGCCCTTTATAAAATATGCCTTTATAAAGTGCAGCCATCCCTGAAACCACACGCAATTAGAATGGAGGTTCACGCGTACCCGTGCAGAAGAAACAAGGAGAAATTCAGTTTGTCAGCAGTGTGCCCAGGTGGCCAAGGAAGCCAATGGCATCCTGGCTTGTATTAGCAATAGTGTGACCAGCAGAAGCAGGGAGGTGACTGTCCCCCTGTGCTCAGCACTGGTGAGGCCACACCTTGAGTGTTGTGTCCAGTTTTGGGCACGCCAATACGAGAGAGATACCGAGGGGCTGGAGCGAGTGCAGAGGAGGGCGACGAAGCTGGTGAAGGGCCTGGAGAATAAATCTTATGAAGAGCGATTGAGGGAGCTGGGACTGTTTAGTTTGAGGAAGAGGAGGCTGAGGGGAGACCTCATCGCTCTCTACAACTGCTTGAAAGGACATTGTAGAGAGGTTGGTGCTGGTCTCTTCTCACAGGGAATTAGCGATAGAACAAGGGGGAATGGCTTCAAGCTGCAACAGGGTAGGGTTAGACTGGACATTAGGGAAAAATTCTTCCCAGAAGGAGTGGTCAGATACTGGAATAGGCTGCCCAGGGAGGTGGTGGAGTCCCCGTCCCTGAATGTGTTGAAGAGTCGTTTAGATGTGGGGTTGGGGGATATGGTGTAGGGGAGAACTTTGTAGAGTGGGGTTGATGGTTGGACTCGATGATCCCAAGGGTCTTTTCCAACCTGAGTGATTCTATGATTCTGTGTATTTGTTTGGAGTTGGCAATGACACAGACATTTCTGAAGTGCATACGGGGATTTTATAACCAGTGAAGGAAAAGTGAGTTTCATGACTGGGGTCTTTTTCCTGCGTGATAGAGGGTGAGTTTTCAGAGCCCTCACTGCCAGCCAGGCCGGATAAAGACTTGGCTGGTTCTGCATCTCTACAGGCGTGCCAGCGAAGCGTAATCCATTCTAACGAAGTGCGAAAGGTCTCTAAGCCTTCCTCATGATGTCACTGTCCTTTTGAGTGTTAGGAAGGAGAGCCTCTGAAGAGACGGCTAACATGAGCAACTCCTGGAAGCAAGGGGCGGTCTCTTTTAAAAAGGATTGCATGAGAGGAAAGGCCAGGAGCAGCTGCAGTGTTCAATAGCTCGGTCCCTGAGGCCGCTGACTTTCCCAGCAGCTGGTCCAGCCTGCCCTTGGGCTGGCTTGTCCTGCGGAAACTCTTGAGCATAGAGAAGCCTGGAAGCGATACCCGCAGCAGCTCCGCGCCGGGAAGCACTGTGCAAGCAAAAGCTAATTTAACTTTAAAGACAGTCATAGGCAAATGGAAAGAAAATTCCTTTCGTGTTTGTTGCCGGCTGCAGAGGACTGTGGGTTTGCTCTGTATGGCAGCGGGGCAGGGACAGCCACAGTGACACCTGGCCTCCTCATGTGACATGAGCTTCACGCTGTATTAGCCAGTGCCGATAGGGGATTACCTCTCCCTTCGCCCTCTCCTTCAGGCGTATCTGCCCTTCAGCACATGCTTTCGGGTATTTCCACAGCGTGCAGGTGCGGCTGGGAGGAGAGGCCGGGCAGGGAGGACAGCTTGCGTTGCTGGCGGATGTTGTGCAGCATTGATGAAGCACTGATTTCCAGAAATGGCCTAGTTCTAACAAGCTCCCCTGTCTTTGTATAATTGTACATTGTAGTTTATATTTTTGCATCAAGATGCAGCGACTCACAGTGGACCTGGAGAAGAATGCAGCTGAGCTGTCCTCAAAAGGGTTCAACCCCCAGTTTAACAACGCCTGCCCAGGTAGGAGCACAGCAGCTCTTGCGGACTCGGAAATGGGGATGTAATTAAGGTGTTAAACGTGTCAGCGCCTCCATGCAACATCCGGCACTGACCATTTGCCACTTGAGGGAGCAAAAGACGTTTGTTATTTTACCTTCGTGAGTGTCAGTCAGCAATGTTCCCACAACAACTGCTAAGCTCGTTACTGAGCAGTGGGAAATGCATGGGGGATAAACTGAGGCTTAAACGCAATTGAGCTGCCTCTGCCCCCGTTTGGGTCCACATCGTGTCTATCAGTGTCTCCACTGTTTTCTCTGCCTCTTCATTGCCACCCGAGAGCAATGTGGTGATCTAAGTGGAGCAGGGGTGGCAAGAGCTGTACAGGTCCTGTGTTTCCTCTGGCTCCTGCTGCAGAGGAGGTGACCCGTAGCTGCTACCGGCCAGAGGCAAAGGTTACGTCTCGGTTTCTCCAGACCTTTTACCTGACCTCAAGGGGACCGGCCAGCTGACCGTCTCCCCGTCAGTGACTCTGATAGAGTGTGTCATTGACCATAGATATGACTCTAGAAGTGTTTTCCTGGTCTTGGAATAGTGATATATTAATATTACCTGAAAGAGAAGCTTTTGTGAGCCTTAGTTTGGTGCTGTAGCCACCTGACCCCACCTCAGAGTTTTGATGTATTACGTGTAGTTCAGGGACTTCCAGTCTCCACCTTAAGCTCAGCATCTTACATGAGCATCAAAGGCATTAAAAGCCCAGCTGCGCTGGAGAGGATCCTTCTGCAGGCTGGGGCTGACCTGCACAAGAGGAGCATCTCCTGTTTGCAAAGCCTTTCTGGTCCATGCGTGATGCTGGAATAATGGAGCAATTGGCAGATGTCTCCTTCTGCAGTGATGAGGAAAACCAGGCAGTTCTTGAGTGAAGGAGAAGAGAAGCTGCCCTCACCCACTTCTCAGTGTCTCCAACCACTTGGTTCTCCCTCGTTCACTTCTTGTGAGGCATCTCAGCATTCGGGCAAAACCCAGCTTGGCACCTGCAGAGACTCCCATGGATTGTAATGGGCTGTTGAGTGAGCCCAAGTTTGACTCAAGTGTTTCCAAGCACTTTTTGCCTGGAGTGAGGCCCCTCACCTCCTGTTTCTGGGGGAATTTTCCACTTTTCAGTTCTACACACGTAAAGTCTGGTAACTTGCCTTCCAGAAACTGAGCTTTCTGTTGTCCGTTTGCATTCCTAGGGAAAGACGTCATTCTGGAAAGCGCCCAGCAGTTCCTTGTCGATCGTCAGTCCATCTTTGGCAACGACCTCATCAGCTTGCCTGAAAGTTCATCGCTTTATGTTCCATCTGAAAATATGGCCTCCTACCTGTCCTCTGTGGGTGTCCAAGGGGATATCCCGTTAAACCTGAGCTCTTCAACCGACAACAACCAGTGATTCGGCTTCCAAGAAACGACGTCTCTCTCCCACCCATCCAAGCATCCGCAGGTTTGAATGTAAAGAAACAAACGTGACTCAGAAACCCCCAAGAGAGTTTCTTTTTGTGCCCTTTCTTTTTGAGTAGATGGAAATGGTCAGTAGCTGTTGCATGACCCTCCCAGCACCTGGATTTCAGTGTTTGTCCAGGATAACGATTTTAAAACAAAATGCTGCTCCTGGTGCTTGCTCCTATGGGGAGTGAGAACTTGGCAGGATGGCGCTTTTTTTCTTGAAGATGCTTTTAAAAATTTCAAATCTTCTAGTACAATTTAAGAGAAGGGTAGCTCGAAAGTACATCAGGGACTCCATAAAATAAAGTGGTCCTGGCTAGCGTCGGTGATGTCAAACTGTTGGATTTTAATGAGGGCAGCACAGATTAGCTGAGATGCCTGACCCGTCTGGATGCTGTTTGTTCAATAGGAAAATAGTTCTTTATGCCAGTCCAATGCTCTAAAAATATTCTATTATCCATTTTCTGGTGTTGTTGGGATGTACTTGTGCCTCTCCCTTATCCTCCTGGGGTGAGTAGGAAAATGAAGATCCCTCAGAGTGTGCAGAAGATTGGTCTCGGAGTGACCGCTCCCAGAATGTGTCTCTGGCTCCTAGGGGAGCTGCAGGCCGTCACAGACCCCAAAACATCCCATGCCGGATTGAGAGGGTTTGTTGTTTGTTGTGGGTTTTTTTTCCCAATTTATTTTCTCCGACATAAGGGCAAGGCACCCCATACTTAAAAATAAAAATAAAAAAATAAAGGGATAGACTCTTCTGCAGGTACAATTTTCCATTTGCAGAGAGAACCGAGAGCGTACTCTAGGCTTTGCTGCTGGCTAAGGATTCCATGTCCAGTCCAATGATTATTTTTTTTTTCCCCTTGGCCTTGACCTGTTCTGCTTCCCCTGAAGACATGCCTGTTGGTTTATTGATGTATGAGATCTGATGAACCAGTTTAATTGACGGGATCCCCTTTTTTAGAAGGACCCTCAGCTGCTCAGTGTAGAGGAGAGGCAGAAGGGTTAGTCCGCCGCGTCCCACCAACTTTTCTTCTGTCCTTTGTGCATCTGAGACAGGCCCCCAAAGGCTGAATTAATCTTCCTCTTCCGTGTGGTTTCTGACAACTGAGTTTCTCAACAAAGCAGAGCTTTGTTTTTTTATGCTGTAGTTCTAATGAGAACGTATTATTTATCTCCGTATCCTCTAATTGAGTTCCTTTTCCTTAGGAAAGCTACCCAAATGCAGTAAGGCAGACCCAGGAAATTCACACTCAGGCCTCCCACGGGCTTCGACAGGGGGTATAAGCTGGGCCGGTATCATCTGAAGAAATGCTCTGCCCACTTGCGTCGCCATGACCATTCTTGGTTCTAAACCATATTTCTGAGCATCTTGAATGCTCAAGCAGCATCCACCCCAAAATGTAGCCAATCGATCAGAGGAATGCAGGCTCCAATTCTCCTTAATAAGATGAGCGTGTTTCAAATGGACCTTCCTGTCACAGCCCTTCCCTCCATCCATTTTTCAGCACGTGAACTTAGTTCGGAAACATTCGCTTTTGAGCACATTTTTTCCCAGCTGACCGCTGCGTGCTGGCAGCTCTGTCACCACCGTGGTGGCACCGTCTTTGCAGAAGCGAGGTTGGGAGCGCTTCGGAATTAATGCCAGACGCTGGTTTTGTGTTCAGGACTGAGGGGAAAATTCTGGCAGCCCCCATTGGCCTGGTATTTAGATGATGTGCTTGAGTGTGTCATGGACAAGGTTTTCCTTTTTGATGGATTTGTGCTTAGAAAGTCCACCCAGATCAGCCCATTTCCCGCTGTATTTTGTCATTTCCAGCGACGGGAAGTCGTTGAGTTGCACTCTCTCTACTTCTTTTCTCACGGGTAACTGAAAACTGTCTGCTATCACCTGACAGCACGTGTGTTATCCCCCTTGAAGATTTGCATCCTTCTCTGAACCTTCACACGCGAGATTGCCTTCTCGTTAACACTGAATGTATCGATCCAGTAAGGTCTTTAAGCACGTGCCTAACTTCAAGCTCCTGAGTAGCTTTCCCGTGTTTTCATGAAGCCTGTCACACGCTCGGGGTCATACGCTTCGGTGTCCTCCTGGATTGTCTCGGTGGGGTTGAAGAACAAACCATCCCAGCAGAGCTCCTCGCGAGCAGACGAAGGTGCAGCTCAGCCACCCAGGGCGCCCGGCACCACCTTCTCAGGCGGCGCCGTTTTTTCTCGTGCCCGGCGGCAGATTGCCCCCGCCGCGCGCAGCCGCTCGGGATGGTTCTTGGGTTTTCCTTTAGGCTCTTTGCTCTGCTGTCACCATGAGATTGGAGCTTGACGGTGAGAGAGGCACCGGCAGGAACAGGGAGCCGCTGCTGGGAAGAAGCAAGCTTGCGTTCCTTGGCTTTTTACATTGTTAATTTTACTTGAAGGTGATGTGCTGAGACTGCGTTTTTGCACTATGCTGTACATTTGTAAAGTTTTACAGAAAACACTAATTAAATATGTTTCTTTTTTCTCATTTAGTCCTGCTCTGGCATTTCTCTCACTACTTTCGCCTACCCCTTTCTCCTTCCCTCCTTCCCAAGTCCTGCTCAAGTGAAGGGCCCCCAGGAAGAGTCCCCAGTGAGATAACGTGGGTGCCGCTGGTGGCTGTGCTCGGCTCCGCTGAACGGGAGAGATCTGCCGTGTAAAACGGGGCAATTAAACACAGCCCGGGCAGCAGCCGAGGTCTTCAAACTGAAACGCTGGGCGGTGTGTGGGTATGTCAGGTACCGTCGGGATCAGAGTCAAAGAATCCATGGTTCTTGACTCACTTTTTTTTGATCTTGTTTTTCTTGCTTTTAATGATAATAGAGCTCAAACTTCACTCTTAGAATTACTTTTTTAAATCTGCTCCTGCCCTGTCCTGGAGGCCAAGGGTTTTACCAGTGTGTTTTCACTTACGGAAGGTGGAAAACGGCTGGAGTTCAAAGCAATCGTGTTGTCTCCCCTCAGGGCTCTTACGATGATTTTGGGTTCTGGTTAGGACGGGTTCTCTTACCACCAGATGGCAGCGAAACCCAGCTAATTGGAAATACAGCTTTTCAACAAGTCCATCGTAATATTTTTTTTTTTCTTTAAATGTGCACACGTACAGGGCCGGTTCAATTTTATTTATTACAGATTATTAGAGATTTGTAGAAATATGAAAAAAAAAAATCCAGCTAAACTGGGGTATGATTAGTGGGGCGAGGTCACCTAAAGCCTGCCTTCTGCTGCTGCCGCTGCGCTTGGTGGTTACACCGTAAAAACAGCATCGGCCCTCGACGATGAGGCCGATGCTTTTACGTGGCGCTTAAACAGCGTACAGTTCTTTCCTGCCGGCCCAGCACAGCCGCGTCCCTGTGAAGCAGATGAGAGCCGTTAAAGCCTCAGCAGAATTGGCCAAGAGTTGTCCGTTTCCCCCAACCCTTTTTGCGGTGTCGCAGAGGAAGCGCTGCTCTCCAGCAGCCTCCACCGCCTCCAGTTTTGTTCTCCAGCTCAGAAAGGGGAGACGGCGGGGCGGGGGAAGGGAAGAAGAGAGAACCCAGCTGGGGCATCACTGCTGTTATCTTCCGTTTCACTTTGGCACCAGATACCGCTGCGATGTAAGCGAGAAGCCAATGGAAGAATTCCTTTGGGCAGCTTGTTACACCAAGGCTGTCTGTCTGCCACTACCGACCGATTTAGTTTTCTGTTATATTCCGAATTCGGATCCCGAGACACTTCTCACAAGGAAAAAGGATGAAAATGGCAGAGCTAAGTGTATGTTTCATCACAGACAGCCCTAAAAGGTAAAACTGTATTTTCCGTGCACGGACACTATTTCTGCATCTATTTTTGCATAAACAATCATAATGTCTATGAATATTAGATCTGTAAAATACCCACTTAAGAAGCAATCTCCATTTGTCGTTGAAGTCTGTCTGATGTGACATACATTTGTAAGGAGATGATACAAGTTAAAATATATTTGGCTACAAGTAGAATCTTTATTTAGCTCAAATGACAGAAATGTTACATTATGGACTGAAACTACATTTCATTATGTACGTAATGAAACCCAAAGGTATAAACATTTAACTAAGTAACTTCTAGAAGGATGCAAGGGGAAAAATGACACAAGAGAGTGGAATTTAACGTTAAAACAGTAGTGCCCTCACTTTCAAAGGTGGCGAACGCTGCCCGCTGCCCCGAAGAGCTTGGAGCCGAGGGACCCCCGGCAGGTTTGGCAGTGGGGACACGGGGCGCTGGCTCCCTGCGGGTCACAGAGGGCTGGGGGCTCTTCTCACGCTGACGCAGCCACAGGCTCTGCCCTCACGGTGGGGTGCTGGAGGCCGCAGCAGCCTCCCCTGCCTGAAGGTGGTGGGTTTTTATACCGCAGTAAGTGTTACGTCAGCTTTAACTAACGGTCCCGGTGCTGAACTCCGCATTTTGAGCATAACGGCATGCAGTCAGCCGGGCACTGTGCTCCGGATTTCGTCTGTATTTTTTTACCGAGTGATTAATCTAATTCGCTCTCAGGGTCCTTGTCACCTTGTGCTTTGTGAGGACATCCTTCGCCGTCGGCCAGGCACGCCATTTCCCCATCACTGCCGTTCCCTGTTAAAGCATGAAGGCAAAAGGCAAATGAAACCCACTGGTGGTCTCTAATACTGGAAAAAGAAATGCAGAGCCCAATTTTTAAAAAGCATTTAAATAAAACTCAGCAAGAACTTCTGTGTAGAAAAACAGAAAATAACATTTTAATTCCTAATTTATTGGCATTCCCACATAAATAAAAGGAAGAGGTGATTGTTAACTAACGGTGGATTGAAAACCTTTTCAACAAGAGCTGAACAAATCCTTACTTCCAGTGTGAATGTGCCACCCACCTGTTTCTCTGTGATTAATTATGTCACTGTAATCTTACCGTCCCCTTCCCATGGGCTTGGGCCACCCGGTCGATCGCAGACGGGTGACAACAGCAGATTACCCTCGGGTTCAGTGACAACCTCTTGTACCAAGGGTTTGGAGGGGGTTGCTTGTCTATCTTTGATCGCCGGGTATCTTTCTGGATTAGCAGGCTCTGTCACGAAGCTTTCAACAAGGGGTCTTAAGTGCTCCTTTTCGTGCTCGTTACGTATCTTACACACATTTGAAAAAATTGCTGTTGAAATTTCTTCTCCTACTGAATTCTCAAACATGCTTTTATTGTTTTCCTCTAATGCAGAATCGCTGCCATTTGTCATTTCAGAAATTATTTCAATCTTTGGGTGACGTTCCTGCCATAAAGGTAGAAAACAATTGAAAATGTGTTACTCTAGATGTAAAGGCTAAAAGGTGGGTAACTATCTTCTGGCTCCACGTAACAGCTGTCAGCTTTGCTGTGCTGTTCTCCCAAAAGGTATGGGACATGCTTCATACTCATAGCTCTGCTTCTTTGTGGACAAATCTTGGGTTAACTATTTCTCAGGCACCAGCGATGAACTGACCATAAACTATAACCAGTTCATAAAAAGCAGATGAATTTCAGCAACGTGTGGGCTTCTTCATCTT
Source organism: Dromas ardeola (assembly GCA_013398915.1). Classification (NCBI taxonomy): domain Eukaryota; kingdom Metazoa; phylum Chordata; class Aves; order Charadriiformes; family Dromadidae; genus Dromas; species Dromas ardeola. The sequence goes on along the minus strand of VYZM01019498.1, from coordinate 59,199 downwards.
GTTAAGAACTGAACGCCCTTTGGAGCGTGACAGCTGCTGACACGTACTCCTTCAATAATCCTCTTTGTTCCCTTATCTTAATTGCAGGCTTTGCTGGCCAAGGCATTTTGCAACGCTGTTAGGAGTCTGTGGCCAAAAGAACGAATAAATCCCAGGCCTTACACTGACTGTAGGAAAGGTTTGCGTTATCTTGGAGGGACTTGTGAAAACACATACTGCATCGGCCTCTGGCTCCAGCAAGGCAAGGAGGAGTCAACATCAGCACTAGAATCGGAGCTGAGCTTTTAACCTCTGTTGTTTTCTTTTTCCTCTTCTGTTTCTGTTTATAGGCTTTTGCCCAGCAGATCAGTCCGAGCACAACGCTGGTGTGGGCTTGTATCTGACCAGCCCCAGGTGGAGCAGAGGAGTTTCAATCTCCCTGCGTTTTCAATTGAAAAGTCTAATTTTATTCAGTAGTAGGTGATTTGTACTATCTATTCAGTCCTTTGCAGCATATTAGCACCGGTAAAGTGTATTTTAAGAGTAATCTTCATTAAAACACTACATGCTACTAGGAAATTAATCTTATTTAACTGCTGCATTACTTGATCTTAGGTTTTCATTCTCCTATTTTTGCAATGCAATAATATAAAAAATCAAATTAAGAAAAAGAGTTACAAGTGGAGAGAGAAGATCTGCCAAAACATCCATTTTGGTTTATAAATGCATAACCGATTGTATTTCCCAAAACAGCATGTCACAACTTAGATTATCCTCATTTTGTAAGACATCTGTAAATGTGTTTAGGGAAGCTTCATCACCAGAATTAATAAGAATCTTACCTTTTGAGCAAAGATTTCCTCTTCTGGGGGAAATTCACTTACATCTATATCTTCTAAATCGGGCAGTTCCTGAGGACAAGCACAAGAGGATTAATCAGTGGGAAAAGTGACTCTAAGCAATAAAATATGACATCTCTAGCTCATTGGGAATCTCCTTCAAAGCAAAGCGTCTCGGGGTAAGAGGCCACAGCCAGGAGCCCTGCACTGGCACCCACCAAGATGACAGTCACCTCATGCAAGCACGTGTGGGGAAAGGAAAACTCATCTGTCTCCAGAAGCAGCAGATGGGAAGGCAATAACCTGAATGTCAGACTGAATGCTATTTTCGACTACGCTCCGTGATTATGAAAAAAGAAAAAGAAAGAAAAAAAAAAAGGGAGATAAAAGGACAAACAGCAAGGCATTAACAGGATTTTAAAAGCAAATGTGGTGTTAAAGGAGAAGCCGTACCCATGGTTTTTGTCTGTTAGCTGTTTCTTAACTATTCAACAATCTCCACTGCAACCCGTCTTTATGGCTAAGGGACAAATCAAGATCTGCAGTCTACCTTCAGGTTTACTGGTTGTCAGTAAACTCTGGTAACACAAATACATCTAATAAAACAATGTTTTACTGTGAATGCCTCATAATTAAGGATATAGAACTGCAAACTTGCTGAGAACTGTTTTTCCTCAGAAGGTCCAATCATTTCAGCTTTCCATTAAAAAATATTTCCCAAGACGACTGTCCCTCGCTGACATGAAAGCAAAAATAGAGGATGGGAATACAAAATCACAAATAGAAAGTAATACCTTTTTGCCATTTTTTTAGCGTGGGTCAATACTGGTAAAAGCATCTCATTTTGATTTTAGATGTTTTTAAAGCTTAGTGATTTTGTAGCACGCTGCCTGGTGCGGTAGCATCAGGAATATCTAATCTGTACTGTCTTGCGTGGTGAAGATTATTACAGAATTAAAATCAACAAAGGAAATTTCTGTTTCCTGATGTGGTTGTAGCTAGTGCAGCGTGTCCTGAAGTCACACAGGTTTATAGGAATAGCATTAAAAATGTACAAATGAAGATTTGAGGCTAATGCTAGTGGGTGGAATCTGATGTCAACAGGAAAGCTGTTAGTCTTGTTCCAATCAGCAGGGCGCATTTGCAGATCAACCCAGAATCTCTTGCTAAAAGCGAGCCTGGTTTAGGTACGGAGAATGTCATTCAAACACTGCCAAGGCATGTGCAGCAACATGGGCTTGTTTCGGCTTGATAGAGGGATGTCATAACCACCGCGTTACAAATCCTCCTCCACTTTTCTCCCTTATATTACTACTGAGAGCATCTACGCACTCCAGGATGTGAATAAAGGGGATGGTGCTGCTCCAGAGCTTCTCACCATTGGCATCGTCACGGCTGTTCCCTGCTATGTCAGCGCTAAGCCTCCTTGGAAAATCTGCAATAGCGTAAGTATTGGAGGGTGCTGTGAGAAGCTCTTTCCATTACTAAATGTCATTTGGAGAATGAAGTAGCATAGAACACTGAAATGTGTATTAGTGTGTGGTTTGGGTTTGGTTTTTGCTTCTTAGAATAGTCACACTTTTTTTGTGTGAAAAGCCAGTCCATGCACACATGCTGAAGAGTTCCTTTTAGGCTGTGTTAAAGTTTGAGCAGAGGAGCGTGCTGTGGTGCCATATAGCACCAAGGGAAAAACCAAACACTCAATCTATGAGATCTTCACATTGCGGGTACCTACAGTACCGCTATTTATTTAAAGCTTTTAGTTCAGACCCTGCAAGATCTGCTTATAAAGATAACATTGTATATACTTGGCATTGCTGCCGGTCCTCTCCGCTACCCATGTGAAACCTAGAATTAGAACCAGCCGAACAGGAGGATGCAGCAGACAGCCCCCTGCTGAAGCAGTGAGGTGAGCCCTTCCATAACAGCATGGAACTTTCTCCTGGGAAACTGTAAGAGCACAGAAAAGATAGGGGAGAGACTTTTCTCAAACATTCCAGTAAGAATTTGGTTAACAGTGGCAGTATAAGGGACCAACGAGTATATTAAGTGCTCTGGGAAATCATAAGCTCAGGGGTTTGCTATTGCTGATTCTGTCCTGATCTGACAGTATCGGGGTGGCAGCAGTGTCGTAACTAGGACATGCTGAATAGTTCTCCTTTGAAGTGAGACTGTATTTTTCAGCAGTATCATCCATGTCCTCCTCATGGATAAATGTGGTTAAACATGTTTAAATGTGTGCATCATTAGATAGAAATCTTAGATAATAAAGACTGTATTAAAAATATAAATTGCTAATTATATACCTGAATAATGCACATTCTGCTTTTCTTGGAAATATTCCTAAAAGTTCTATTTTGAGAATGAATTTATAATATCTAATGCTGCTAGCTAACTTTAACAATGAGTGTGTGGCTATTTCTTCCTTATGCTTTTTCTGCAACAGTTCACATTTTCAACTGCATATTTCATTTGAGTTTTGCCTAAGAGGACGCATGTATCCATTAGATTCTTTTTGTTGTGATTTCTGGTTTTTAAATGAGGCCCCTCTGAGAAATCACAGAGATAGAAGGTCAACTTCAGGTGATTTATGGCCAAAGGACAAAATAAACTTTGGAAGCAGTGGTAAATTCTTTCAACGTGCTACACTGGAGAGAATAAATACCCCTACAACTTTACTTTTGGGGGTTTTTTTCTTTCTTTCCTTTTACTTTTCCTAATAGTAGACCATTTTTAGAAACCTGGCCATATAGTTTTATTAGCCAGGATGTTACAAGAATTAATTTGGGAGCAGACAATACCCAAACCTGACCTTCCCAAAATCTGAATCCTATACATACGTCAAGATAAAGTTTCTCCGGTGTCTCCAGTTTGATCCATTCAATTTCAGCATATTCATCCAGTTCTGGAAGCATGGCCTTTTCAGTAGCTGCCTTCTCTCTTGCTCGATCTAAAGAATAAACAATAGTCAGATGCAGAGAACTAACTGAATAAAAGACTTTCTATATGGCAACAGCAAGCACTGCAGAACCAAACTGCCGGGGACGTGGCTACCACTGCAGAATTCACAGCTGAATCCAGCCCTTTGTCTTTCCGTCATACTCTTGGTCTCCCTTATGTTGTATACATTAATATTTGCATTTTGCGATAACGTATTCCACAAATCTACAAAAGCATTCTTCCACGTGTGAAGGCCCAAAACCACCTCTAGAGTGGTGTCCAGCTTCTGCTGGCAGACAGACCCCACAGTTTATGGGGGAGCAATGGAAGCCTGTAAGCTCTCCTGTCCTGGCACTAAACCTGGGACGTAGAAGAAGTGCAATTCCACCTTTATGTAGCAGAAGTTGCAGGTTAAGCCCTCCAGATTTTTTTTTGTTTGTTGTATTTAAAGAATATTTTATCCAGTATTACTTGATTTTCAAGTAGCCGCTGTGGAAATCTAACGCAAAGTTCTTATCTATGAATCAGTTGGATTGAATCACGGCAGAGGCGGTGCTACACTAAGACAGAGCTTGGCTCATCGTCTCTGCTTCCTCAGTTTGGTTTGATTCTTCACTGTGTACGTTACCGTCTGTCATCTTGTTGAAGTTTGAGTATTTGCAAGAGTCTGATTTTTGTGCATCCTCTTGAATCCTAGCAGGAATATTTCCAGATGGGAAATCTGTGTTGTCTCCCTTATTTGGTAGAAGTGCTGTCACTTCATCATAAGCATCAAAATTTTCATTTCTAAGTTTCTCATTCTTCTTTTGAGTTTCTTCCTTTTCTGCTATATTTGAAGTCTCTGATGCATTAGAATTTCCATCACTGTCATATGAATTTGTAGGTGCTAGTACAGAAGAAACAAGTTCATTACAACTGCTGAGTTACTCATTCTAAATATCCAAACTTTACTACACGGTCTTAATAGTTTGGCCTAAAATATGCATCAAAAGCTCCTACTTTGAGCAGCTATTCGTGGATCAGTCAGTAGTCCTCCCAAGATTGCAGCAACGTTGTGGGTTTTCCCATCCCAACTCCCCAGCAAATACAGTTCCCCAGCAAAAAACTCATCCAGGGAAAACACTATAGTAAATAATTGTCTGGCATCTATAGATAACTTTGAAAAGACTCACAAGTGACTACACGTTTAAGTATACGTGTGAGCATTTTGATGGATCAGTGACAAATGCTGCAGTTACTCTGCACTGCAGTACTGCCTTCTTATTTGCCTTCAGACCTGTTTATCCTGAAACACACGTACTTCTCTAGAAAGGTCAGGCTGGGACCTATTACCGGTTGTAAACGTATCCCTCCTTGAATAATGTGACAGGAGAATTTGTGGCATAAAAAAGGGCAGTACGTGAAGCAAATCATTAAAGACCTTTTTACTGCCTGTGTTACCGCTGCTGCCGGCTCTAGGCTGAAGCTCTTACTGTTGGTGAACGCAGCGGTGGAGAGGTGCCTGGATGGCTACTGGTGAGGCGGTTAGCACTGGGACTTACTGGAGCCCACACGCCTACTGAAGCCAGCCCTGTTCTGCTTCTTAGGGAGATATCACCGGTGGGGTGTAATTGCTTGCCTCCACCCATGAACACCTGCTGGAACCCTGACCAGCATCTGGTTGCTCTGCTGAAGGGCACAAGAGCTTGAGATGCTGTCACAGAAAGTAGTTTTTTGTTTTTCTGTTTCATCAGCAGTGAGAAGGGAGATGATTGCTTAAAATCATTGTGGTTAATCTAAGATGCAACAAGATTAATACAGTACTTAGTATGGGAAAAGAAGATTCATAAACATATTCCAAAAATCGCAACAGCCTGCTTCTGAATACTTGGGAACTATTCATTTATTTAAACATTCAAATTGAAGCAGACACAGACATCTTTCAAAATAGTAACAACAAACCTTCTAGGATGTCTGTTGCATCTCCATTTCCACATTTTGCACTTCCATCTCTTTCTTCCATACACTTTTGCCTTTTCTTTTCCTCTGCTTTTTGCCTGATTGCTGCTAAAGCGTCGATGCTATCTTGGATTTTTTTTCTCTCTCTGGTTTCCCATTTTTCCCTTTCTGCTTTCTCAGCTTCAAGCCCTCCAACAGCCCAGGCTTCTGCACAGGCTCTAATGAAAACACAAAAGCTCACTGTAATATAGCTATAAAACCCCATCTTTGTAATAAAAGAGAAATTTAAAATACCTTGCAACAGCACAAAATAGCTGCAAGAGGAAAAAAAAACCCATACATCAATGACTATCCCTTACACAACAGGGATGCACATGTATCGTATATTTTATGTGGAACTGCAACAAAAGAAACCAAGATATCCAAGTGCTGGTAATTACACCACCAGAGATCTGCCAGGAGTGCACATCTTGGCTCTGCTTTTCCAGACGCTTGTTCAGCTTCTGTTGAAATCAGGATTTGCACCCGGTCTACAGACTTAGCGTAAAACAATTCTGTTCAAGAATTAATTCCCATGTTAAAAAATACATGGTTTTTTTCTAGGTATGTTAGATGTAGAACTCTGCAATGCAATACTCTTGTATTCCAAGTCACCCACCCTCAATAAATTATACCAGTCAGTCTTCCTTTTCTTCTGTGACAAAACATGGGTGAGTGCTCATTAGCACTTGAGCTTTAGTACTGTGTAAAGAAGATAAAGAAGATGGCTCTGTTTCTTACCTGTCCTTTGGGAAAACTGGTCTGTCATCCAGGTATGTCAGTTGTTTTAGTCGGACAATAAGTGTTTTTCTGTAATTGGCAATTTTCTTTATCACTTGGTTTCCCATCAAATTCAGCACACGCTAGAGAAACAAAGGAAACAATTTTTAAAATTGAGCAGCAAAAAATACCCCAATCTGGGTATGCACTTTCCCTATCATTTCTAAACCAAGACGCGAATAAAACATCCTGGGTGTTACAGGTAATCTAGAAAAAAAAAAACCAAATAATGTTTAATAACATTTCTTTTAGACCGACACCTATTGTGCCCTGGACTACACAACAAAACCATTTAATGGGATTCACCCATGATACAAACCCCCAGCTATATTCAGCTTACCAAATTAGGCATGGTCTCCAGAATAGTTATAATATTTGGATCACTTAGATTGTTGTGGGAAAGATCGAGGACAGAAATAGTCAGGCATTCTTGCAAGTGCCGTATGTCTTCCACTGTTTGTAACTTATTGTGAGCGATCTGCAGAGTCTGCAGGACTTTCAGACAAGCTGTCGGACAACGAAAGGAAAGGTAAGAGTCATTGCTTCATGGAGGATTTTCTGGAGCAATTAGAAAACTGCATTGTCAAAATAATTGTTTCTATTGAATTGGGAGCTTTTTGCCTAAATTTTTTATTCTACTCTATGTACGTTTTGGCTAGGCCTCCAAAGCTGCTTTCTCCACCCCAGGAAAAATAGTTGTTTGGTTTTAGGATGGTGGTTGTTTTTAATTCACCTTTCAAACTAGTCAGTTACACAAAAGCAAGAGCTTGTGTTTCAAATTACTCCCACTGTACGCAATTGATAATGTAGAGGAATCCTTTTTTATTTTCTGCTGAAGATGGAATAAATCCTTTAACAGACATAAAAGATTTGGTAATCGTGTCTGTAACCGCCAAAGCACATCTTAACTGTAAGTGAATGCTGAAAACTAGATTGTCAGCCTGTCTGCAACACAGGTAAGTACTGAGATGGTATTAAGAAGTGAGGAAAAACTACTTCATTGTCCTAGGTATCACGTGAAAGTAATTACTTTGTCTTTTCTGTATTCTCACCTATTGCAAAATACCTAGGTTTAACTCTTCATCGGAAGCCTTGTGGACTTTGGTATGGGATATTGTGCAAAATTTTAACTCATTTAACTCATTTAACCCACTGAAACTACTGCCACTAATAATAGCTTAACTTAGTCAAAGCTTAGGAATATGGATTCATTGTAGGTTAAAACATGTTGCACCAACAGTTCTTACAGAGATTCTCAATAGTCTTAACGTAGTTGTTACTGATATTGAGGGAATCCAGCTTTTGTAAGGGTTCAAGGTTTTCGATTTTGCTAATTAAATTGAGTTGCAAGTAGAGGCAACGCAACTCTGTCAGAGCCTCCAAATTCTCGATTTTTGTTAAGCCATTGCATTCCAGCCATAAACACTTCAATCCACTATACTCTTCAAGATTTTCCAGGCGGTCAAATCCTGCAGAAAAAGATGTTTTAAAATTAAATTGCATTGGCTGAAAACAAGTCTTTGGAAGAGTAAATTTCATTAAACCAGCGCTACTGAAACAGCCTGTGAGAACACTTGTACTCAAGTTGCTGCCAATATTTCCACTGAATTAATGGGACAGTACCTGGCTCATAAAGGGCAAAAACATATAGGTACCTGTTCTGGTCTATACTTCGTACATATTGAGAAAATAGCAAAAACAAGGCCAAAGGTAGAAGGTAGATTTAGCATGTCCTATTTATTTAAAACAATTCTTATGCTAACCTGAACCAGCTAACCGTATCATCCAAAAACCTGCTCAAAGATGGTAAGAGGATGATCCGTGTTCATTCTAGCAACTTCTTTTACTTTCAGTAGCATTTGAGAACATGCAGCGAGTCTTTACTGTTTGTTTCCTTCCTGACCATTTTTATTTGGCAGTAAAAAAGTCCCCAAAGCTGGAAAACAGCTTCTTTATAAAAACGCATTTAAGAAATACATGTATTTTCCTCTGAATGCAACCTAGACCAGTATTTTAAGACATTTCTCAGAGGCTACTGTTTTTTTGGGGAAAAAAAAAACGTTTCCCTTGATTCCTATTGATCCTTTGAATGACTCCACAAAGTGAATTAGGTCTATAATCAGTTCACTTTTCTACATTCATATTGACTCATTTTGTTTCATAATTTCACTAATATATGTAAAATTAAATTATGTTTCTAATTTAAAAGAATTATTAGATACCTCACTTCAGTGAGACGTAAAATAGATGCTGTGCTAAAATACCACTTAGAATGATAAATCTAAACAGTCACATCCACATCTTACCTTTATAATGCAAGTAAAGTGTATCATTTAAGTACGGGGTCAAGTATAATTTCTGCTGTTTACAGATTTCTCGCAGAATCTTTTTTGTCATTCTAAAATAATAATGGGAAGCAGAAGCAAAACAAAAAATGCATTTCAGTGCACATTCTGAAATCTTTGGGTTTTTTAACAGATTGCAACGCCAACATCATTAATAGTTCTTTCATGCAAGAGAAATAGCTACAGCTTTCAAGGCTATACTCCAAATAAAAAAGCAGTAGTTTTTTTTTTTGAGTGGCTTTCCATTTCTACCTGTTTGAAGTGAGTACCAGGCTCTTCTGCTAAAAACCAGAGAGTACGTAGGAAAGTGGGTGGGAAACTAGAGAGTCCATTTTCTTGGAAAAGAGCAGCATGGTTCTGTGCTAGATTCTGGTTCCTTCCTCTCCAGTTCTTTGCTCCAATCCTTGCTGCTTTGGTGCAGGACCTTTGGTGGCGTAGCCAATATGCAACATTTTTCTCAGACTAGAAAAATCAATAGTTATCAACCAAACATTTTAATGAAATGCCGACATTTTAATGAAATAGCGCTGAGACAGAGGACTCGGCAAGAGGCACTGGGCAGAGAGCTACAGCGTGAAACAGCAGAGGTGCAGGGGCAAGGCACTGGGGCTGGCAGCCAACAGCGGCCAAACAAGGCCACAGCTGCACAGGGCAGTCAGCTGGACAGCAAACCCCCGAAGTGGTGAGAAAGTACATGGGTGGCCTGAAAACTCTGCAAACAGAAATGGATGGCAGCGAACAGCAGCTGATGGGGTGACTTATGCCGTTATGTAGGACTCTGTGCCAGCACTGGGTCGACAGTTTCATAGAGCTGGTAGTCCCCAAGCAGGGACTTTGCAAGAAATGACAGGACATTGGTTTTGGAGGCAAGGTGTTCAGGGCTACATAAAATTTAGTAACATTACAGACAAGAAACTTGGGAATCCATCAGGAAAACACTTAGCAAAAACATTCCAAAGCAGAAAATACCTGTATCTTCCTGCTTAGAATGATTAGATTCTGTAAAACAAAATTCCAGAATAAAACGTCGAGTAGATATCCCTCACTTAAAGAAAAGTACAATGTTAAATGATCCAAAATTATCTTCTGCTTCGAAATTTCATCTTAACAAATTGAACTTTGCATTTTTGGTCATAAGTATTTGTAGGCCTAAGGTCTGTAACACTAAGATTTTCTTGGCATGAAGATATTTTCAAAATAACAAAAAAACTTGAGTAAAGGCAGTTAATGAAAGTTAAAATGAAACTTGAACTTAACTTTAATGAAAGTTAAACCTTTCATAATGAATTTGCTTTTAGTTTTATTTACTTACTACACTAAAAATCTCAATATTGCTGAAGAACAAAACTGTAATAGTCAATTAGTTAATAGAGTTCCTGGGGCAATGTGAAATATGTTTGTCAGCCTGTAACTGCCCTGCAAGCCAACATGCCTGACATAAATCTCTGAAGGAATGAAAGATTTATAAACTGTGAGCAAAATCTTTTTTTCTGTTTTCTTGTGCTGTCAGCCCAGGTACATTACTGTATGCTAGTTACTTGCAGTATATCCCATTGTGCTATTTATAGTAGCATTTAATCAAATTATTAGCATCCTTAGGCAATTTATAGGATCATAAAATGCATCCCTTCAAAACGCTATCTTATGTGCAGTTACTGCTCTCTGCCATCATTCTTCATAAGAACTTAATTCTGAAGTATGCCAGGCTGATTACCGCGGGATAATGAAGTTTTCTATGTAAGTACAGTCCAGCCAACCTCCTGATAACTCAGTGAGAGGCTTTCTCTTGACCTCAAAGGACTGTAACGGTCTCCAGTAGCACAGCTATGTTAAAGGCAGCAGCAACGTAAACTTTGGGAATTTTCACCAACATGTAAGCAGGTACAGGAACGGAGGGTAAATATTCATTATTCCTTATATATCACTCCATAACTAGCCCACGTGAACAGATTTCAACAAAGTTATTAAGTAGTATCAGATATGGGGGTTAATTTTATTATTTGCTTGCAACGTGCTTAACCAGAGATAACATGAGAATAATCCCATTTCATAACTATTAATTAACAGCCATTGCAGCATGTGCCGGTTTAGACTGGACCAAAATCATAGCCAGATCTTACAAAGGAGATGTGTCTTATTGGTACCCATCTGAAGAACCTCTGGATTTCCTCTGCTAAAAATTATCTTGGCAACTGTAATATTTACATTGTGATGAATTAATACAATGCATTCTCTGAACTGATGCTGAAAAATGGTCAATTGTACTGACAAAAGACAACCACGAGCGTTTGCACAATTTTCTCCAGATCCATTAAATAGACTGCATCAGGTAGTTAGAATGTAGTTTGCTACTGCAGACATAAAAAAAAAGGCTGAACAGATGCTGGAAATATCACCAATTCCTGATTTATCGATTATTCTCAAGTTCATCTTCAAAACTATTCTCCTGAATTAACAATAGCATGTAGAATAGCAAAACTCCCATTGACTTCAGTGATGCCAAGATTTAAACAGAAAACATGGACAAACAATGTGTTACCTTACACAGCCCCTCTTTTCTTCTGTCCTTTGACTGAATGAGCTGGTTACCGATTTGTGATCACCACCTGATTTTTGTTCATTCTGTCGATATGCTCTGGACATACAGTTGGTGGCCTTCTCTTGAGTTTTAACATCTTTGTAAATAAGAAAACAAGCTGCAGTTTAACAGCATGGGTGGGGAAAAAGTATCATGATGGCAATTACTTTAGAGAAATATTGAAGAGAGTTTGAACATGAATTTCAAGAAAGAAGTGTTGCTGACATTTTTATGGAAAGGAACAACTTTTTTGGAAAGCAAAGTAGTAAAATTGGTCGCAAAATAAATTGTTGAAATTTGCATACTTTCTTTTAGATCTGGAAGTCAGGTAGTACCCACCAGTCTTAAGATTATTATAACATACAGTGACAATAAAGTACTGGCACCAACGTTGTTATGGTCTTAGACAGCTACTATACATTACATTTAATTAACAATAATTTGAGTTTAACAGGACTGCTAACTTTGCATGTAAAGAGACTACAGTAATGGTGTATGAGTCATCTCGAGCACTGTTTGCTAGTCTAGATCCTCTCCAAATTTACCCTTTTGCACTCGTTGGAAGGGATCTCCAGTGCTACACTCCTTCAAGCTGTCTTTAGACTGCCTTTGATTAATTGCATTTTCGATACTCTTCTCTTCAGATTCTTGTTCTGGACCTTCTAGTTGCGCTTCTAGTCCATACACCGAAAAAGAGACAGTACAAACAAGATGATTGTACCAGCTCATTTAAATACGACTGTAATTAAAACACTTAGAGGTCAGGCTAGCTGTATGATTACAACACAGGAAAAAGTATCTCTCCAGCAAGAAGAAAACGAAACAGGAAAAAAAAAAAAAAAAAACACATAAAAAAGCACAGAAGATAGCAATTGAGTAAGCCTCAGTTATGGCAAGATTTTCAGTGACTTCAGTGGGAGAAAGAATAAATTCATATTGTATCCAGAGGAGTAATGACAGGCTTGATTTCTAGGCTTTATGTTCACTAAAGTTCCCTAAATTCACCCTAGGGAGCCAGCTGGAAGGGCTCACCTGTGTTGACAGAATTGCCTTCGTTTTCTGTTTGGGTAGTTTTGTCACTGGTGTCATTCACGGACTCTCCTGACACCTCCTGCGCAGTAACCTCCCCTCCAAGGCCTTTGTCCGAGTCTCCATTTTGTGATTGCATTTTAAGATACATGATTTAGACAAACATCATCCAAGTTGATATTTGACTTCCAATCCAACTTGCAGTCAAAATGTATAAAGGCCTTAGTAGGAGAACCTGTTACAGATTAAAAAAACATAAGAGTAAATGATGAAGCCAGCTCAGAGCCAGCAACCTGGGGCTATTCACTGGGGAAGTCACTTTTTCCCTTTTGAAGCTGGCACTCTGAGGACGCAGTGATCGTGCTCGTTCAAGGCACAGCCTGCCTCCTGCCTCACTGCAAGCCGAGTGGGCTCCGGAGGGGAGCTGTAGTCTCCTCGCATTTCAGCCCTGCACGTTTTGCTGCTGTCGCCTCGGAGATCTCTAGGCAAGACTCATGTACTAGAGCACACTGCCATATCCCAAGCACAAATCCAGGCTGGGAAGAGAACGGATGGAGAGCAGCCCTGAGGAAAAGGACTTGGGGGTGTTGGTGGATGAGAAGCTCAACACGCCCCGGCAACGTGCGCTGGCAGCCCAGAAACCCCCCACAGCCTGGGCTGCATCCCCAGCAGCGTGGGCAGCAGGGCCAGGGGGGGATTCTGCCCCTCTGCTCCGCTCGGGGAGACCCCCCTGCAGCGCTGCCTCCAGCGCTGGGGCACCAACAGCAGAAGGAGACGGAGCTGTTGGAGCGGGGCCAGAGGAGGCCCCGGAGATGCTGGGAGGGCTGGAGCCCCTCTGCTGGGAGGACAGGCTGAGAGAGCTGGGGGGGTTCAGCCTGGAGAAGAGAAGGCTCCGGGGAGACCTTCCAGCCCCTGCCAGTCCCTCCAGGGGCTCCAGGAAAGCTGGGGAGGGACTCTGGATCAGGGAGGGGAGCCGTGGGACGAGGGGGAAGGGTTTTACACTGGAAGAAGGGAGATTGAGCTGGGATCTGAGGAAGGAATTCTTGGCTGTGAGGGCGGTGAGCCCCTGGCCCAGGTTGCCCAGAGCAGCTGTGGCTGCCCCATCCCTGGAGGGGTTCAAGGCCAGGCTGGACGGGGCTTGGAGCAACCTGGGCTGGTGGGAGGTGTCCCTGCCCAGGGCAGGGGGTGGCACCGGGTGGGCGTTAAGGTCCCTTCCAACTCAAACCACTCCATGATATCTCCCGTTAAACCTCCAGCTCCCGTTACCTGACCCGAGACCAGGGCTGAGCCGGGTGTTCGGACCCAGGCCCCGGCGCACGGGGTGGGCGGCAGGTCCTGGCCTCACCGCGGTACCTCCGGGTCAGCAGGAGACGCAAACGGCGGGGACGGAGCGCAGAGACCCGGAGCCCACTGCCGAGGCCCCCGGCCGCGCTTCCGCCTCGGCCGCCCCAACGGCCCCAACCGCCGCCGTCGCCATGGCGACGCCGCGCGCGGCCCCACAAGCCCCCGCGGCCGCCACTGGAGGCCCCGCGCAGGCG